>BPLR01005179.1:0-75785 GCA_021605095.1 Caerostris extrusa | reverse complement strand
AGTTTTCCCACAGTTTTGGGCATTATTTTAATTTTTATTATTTGCCATTTTATGTATCAATAATACTGTAGTAATTTGTTCATTTTTTTTTTCAAGATAAAACTTGAAAATTTAGTATATTCAACATTTAAGAAACTGCTGTTACTGTTACTGAAATTGTTGTTTTATAAAAAAAAAATATCAGAATATAATTTGAGAATTCTAAAAAATATTTTTCTGGTTTAATACATTTTTATGAATAAAATAATTATAATGCAGTGTTGCATTTTAGGGTGGAATCTCTAACTTAAATAACCCTTATACTTCATTTAAGAAAGCATTGGGAAGTACAGCAAATGAATATCATGCAGTTTTGAATTCAATTTAATCTTTAAAAAAATGGCTCAGCTCTTACTTTTTTCTCTCTATTTTAATTTAAAGAAATATTTAAAGAAAAAAATATCTTTTTATGCATAATGTCATATTCACTACCTTTATGCATCATTTAAATTTAATCAGTAATAATATTTAGTACATAATTTAAAACTTATTTTGATGCATCATGTAAAATGATTAAATATTTGACAGTTCGAAATAGACAGACGATAATAAAATCAATATCGATAAAGTAAATAATAATCGATGAAATAAATAAGCAGGCGATAATCAAATCAGGTATAAAAGAGCGATTTTATACTAGAATAATGCATAATTTTTTTATACTATTTTTATTACATAAGTTTAAAATTACATAAAATTTATTTTGATACATTATTTAAATGTATCAGTAATAAAATTTATTACGTAATTTAAAATTTATTTTGATGCATCATTTAAAATAACGAGATATTTGACAGTTCGACATAAAATATATAAAATAAATCAGGTATAAAAAAAAAAGCAAAAAATTTTTTTTTCTTTCATTTTAAAAATAATTTCTTGAAAATGTTATCGCCTTTCACTACAACAAAAAAAAAATTGTTACGGAAAAAAAGACCACATTCATAAAATTCATAACAATGCTTTTCACATGTCTGCATAGATGCGTTTGTTGGAAAAATAATTTATACAGAAAAAAAAAAAAAAAAAGAATATGTCCTTGAAAATACAAGAATGTGCTTGCATTACTGTAGATATTTCTCTTACTCATAACAATAGCCTTCTGGAATTACAGAATCGAATATTGCAAATCCGGAAACTGGATATTCGTCAAAAAACAGCAAAAAAAAAAAAAAATTCATATTAGATATAAAAGAGTACAATTTTTCTTTTAAAAAAACTGTTGAATTTCTTTGAATTATCTTATTTCATTACAAAAGAATTACTTCTTAAGATCCGGTTTCTAAGTTCCTGACCACTTTATAATACAAACAAAAATATAGTATTGTTTACACTTAGAGAATTTTTTGTGTGGCATATTTTAAAAGAAAAAAAAATGCATTCAAAAAAAAAAAAAATTTTTTTTTTTTTATTTCCAAATTACGAATCGAATGTTGCCAATTTGAAAATTTAATATCTATAATAAATCAACCAAAAGAAAAAAAAAAAAAAAATATATGCTTGATTATTAAAATAAGTCACATATTAGAATAATGAATAATTAAATATTAGATAATAATATTAAATAATTAAATCTTACATAATGATATTAAATAATTAAATACCAGAATAATATTAGAAAAATTAGTATAACCATATTTTAATGCAAAAAGAATTCCTTCCAAAAAGATTATCTTTAAAACATAAGCGAAAATAACATTTTCATTTACATAAATTTTTTGTTTGATAAATTAATTTAAAAAGAAATAAATTCATTAAGCACTTACTTATTAAGAAGTTTAACCTTCAATTTACTAAAAAACACGATTCAAAATATAGATCTAATCAGGTAAATAAATCTATAATAATATAACCTCTCTAAGGGCACAAAACTGAAAATTCTTTTATACATTGTTTATTTTAAATATTTTAAAATAAATCCTTATTAAAATATTAATATATATATAAATAATCTGCTGAGCTGACACGTTACCATTAAAATTTAGAATTAAATGTAAGAACAAAAACTGCCATTTTAAAAAATGAAAAATTATAGAATTCCAAACGATTTTATAAAAGAGCACGTGGAAAAAAAAAAATTATAAAAAAAAAATAAGAATAACTTTATAGAATTTCAAACGATTTTATAAGATAAAAAAATATTAATAAACTAATAGGAAACGTTGGAAATGGTCAAGGAAATAAAATTGTTTAATTTAAATATTTTAAAATATCTCATTATTAAAAATATTTTTTAAAAATTTAATAGGCTGGACCGGTATATAGGCTGTCCATAAAATTTTGAATTCAATGTAAGAATAAAACACTTAACAACCAACTTAAAAAATGAAAAATTATAGAATCTCAAACGATTTTATAAGATAAAAAAAAAATAATAATAAACCAATAAGAAACGTTGGAAACGGTCCAGGAAATGAAACTGTTTAATTTTAATATATCTCATTATTAAAAATATTTTTTTTTAATTTAATGGGTTGGACTGGTATATAAAGGCAACCATAAAATTTACAATTTAATATAAAGAACAAAACACATAGCAGCCATTTTAAAAAATGAAAAATTATAGAATGCTAAGTGATTTTATAAAAAAAAGCGAAAAAAATAAAAAATAATAATAATTTTATATAATTTCAAACGATTTAATAAAATAAAAATAATATTAAACCAATAAGAAACTTTCGAAATGATCAAGGAAATGAAATTGATTTCAATTTTCCTTTCAATAATATAAAATAATAATGAGCCGGGCCGGTATTTAGGGTATAAATAAAATTTAGAATTTCACGTAAGAATAAAACACATAGCAGCCATCTTAAAAAATGAAAAAATTATAGAATTCCGGACGACTTAATAAGAAATCACGAGAAAAAAAAATTAAAAAAAGAATAACTTTATAGAATTTCAAACGATTTTACAAGATAAAAAATAATATTAAACCAATAAGAAACTTTTGAAATGATCAAGGAAATGAAATTAATTTGCATTTCATTTCCAATAATATAAAATAATAATGGGTTGAGCCTGTATATGAGGTATCCATAAAATTTAGAATTTAACTTAAGAACAAAACACATAGCAGCCATCTTAAAAAATGAAAAATTATAGAATTCTAAACGATTTTAAAAAAAAAAAAAAAAAGCACGTGAAATTTTTTTTAAAAAATTAGTAACTTTATAAAATTACAAGGGATTTTATATCATAAAAAAATAAACCGATAAAAAACGTTGTAAATGGACGAGGAAATGAAAAACCCAGCTCCCCAAAATACTACCCATTATTTTATGGTTAAAAAAAAAAAAAAAAAAAAAAAACTTGTCCTTGAAACTTCTAGTATGAATTCACTTTGGCTGAAGATATTTCCCTTTCATAAAAACAGCTTTCCAGAATCGCTAATCGAAAGCGTCTACTCACAAAACAGTGGATAGAAAGAATGTGCTGGAACCACAAAAAGTTGTGGAATTTCTCTTTTTCGTTTATGATAATACCGACGTAGTAAGAAAATAATATTTTCATTGTAAATAAGGTGCTTTTTTTTATACTTTCATTGAAAAGCGGTGACTGCAGCACACACAGCCATTAGTTCCGTCAAAGCCAGTGTGTTTGGGGAAAGACGTGACTGTCTTTTTCCAACACTCGGTGTGGACAAAAGGTCTTGTAGTGCTAATTAAGTACGTGATTGCTCCTGGTTCGCTTGATCGGGATCCTTGGCCTTTTAGGGATGCAGCTGCCCGTCCTTCCAAGGTCGTCCAGGCACTGCTCGCCCACCTACGATATCGTCTGCTTCGTGACCATTTCTTTCGTACGAAAAGGGTTTGCATTGCGCAGGCTTGTAGAAAGAATTTTTTTTTTTTTTTTTTTTTTTTTGTGTGTGTGGTTAGTTTTTGTTTTTAGTTTTTTTTTTTTTTTCGTGGTTAGTTTTTTTTTTTGGCGTGACGTGTTTAAATTTGGCGATGAGTTCCACGGCACATATGCGTCGAAAATTGTTTTATTATCCGCTTTGTACTAAATTAAACGCAATGGACTTGAATTATTTCAAAGAAGAGGTAAAAATTGCTAAACTTGACAAATTATACGTCGGATCTCACAGTAATAATGGGGAAAAACATGTTTTTTCTTTTTTACTGAATTAACACTACTTGCATCATGTTTTTTTTTATTATTTATTATTTACTTATTTTTTATTTATTTATTTATTTTTCACGTGAGTGGCCGACTTGATTTATATTGTTGGCAATTTACTTTCGACATGAGAAATCAGTGATATCCTATCTTCTACAATTGCGACATGTGTTTACTTGAGGATTAAAAGAAGTCAAGGATTGATGTTTGTTATGAAATAATAAAAATATTTATTAAAAGTATTTACAAACAAAGAAAATAAATTGTTTATTAAAAAAAGGTTTCATTTTGACTATTTTTATCTTGCGATATGTATGTTAACACGTAACTACACTCAAGAGGCAAAACATTATGACCACCCCTACATTTTTGCAATGAACTCGCCTGGATGACGTGGAAGGCACGTGATCAGGTGGAAGTGGTATTTAACTGCTGCTGGAGAGTCTGAAGAATCATTCTTTCACTTACTTCTGTGTGTGATGGGAACACACACAGAAGTAAGAAGTGAAAAGTCCCACAGTGGTCATAACGTTTTGGCTCTTTGTATATGTATGTATGTTTGCGATATGTATGCTAACTGAGTAATATTTGGTTAATAAATCTTTTATTTTATTTTTTTGTCTGGTTTAAAAAAAAAATCTCGCTTTACTTCGACCAGATCCACAAAAGATTATATATATATATATATATATATATATATATATAATATATATATATTTATATTTTAATATATATATACAATCGATTTCATTTTAATATATGAGGAAACTTTAAACAGTTTTAAGCGCAGAAAATATAAAATATTTTTGTCTGCTATTTAATTAATTTCTTGAATGAAATCATTTTGTTTTATAAGTTGAGAAAGAAAAAAATAAACTGCACTAAGAAGGCCGATAAATTCGTATATAATAGAATCAAATCTAAACCTTTGTTCTCAAGTTTTTTCTATTTTTTTCATTAAAAAATATTTTTAATATTTTAATTAAAAATTAATTTATTAATATTTTAATTTAAAAAAATATTTTTTTTAATATTTTAAAAATATTTATTTTTTTATTCAGATTTGACTAGTATTCTCTCGTTTAAAAAAAAAAAAAAAGGGTACTTACGTATTAACGATACCTTGGTGACAGACTTGGCAGTTTTTAAGTGTCGCCAATCTAACAGCCTAATATAAAACTAAATAATAAAAACCTCCAAATCTGTAGCTGCGGTTGGCGCGTGTGCTCTTTATTGCCGCAACTGTCGCCAAGGTATCGTTAATACGTAAGTACCAAAAAAGTTATCGAAAATGTATTGAATTCTTGGCCATCTTTCTTGAAATAATTTTATTTATTTATTTGATTATTTCGATTATTTTAGCTATTGTTTCGCCTAAAATAATTTTTTTGCATTATTCTTTTTTATAGTATAAGAAATAAAAAACTTAATTCAAAATGGAAAAATTTATTTTGTTTCTTGCATTGCATAAATTGTTTTCGTACTGGTATAAAAATTAACCTCATTTATATACACTCAGAGCCAAAGCATTATGGTCACCTTTCACTTACTTCTGTGTGTGTTCCATCACACACAGAAGTAAGTGGAAAAGAATGATTCTTCAGACTCTCCAGCAGCAGTTAAATACCACTTCCACCTGATCACGTGTCTTCCACGTCATCCAGGCGAGTTCATTGCAAAATGTAGGGGTGGTCATAATGTTTTGGCTCTTGAGTGTATATCTATATGTATATATATATATATATATATATATGTATGTGTGTGTGTGATGTGTGAGTGTAAGTTTGTATATAAGTTTTTGAACTTTTTAATGTTTTTATTTTAAACAAATAATAATTTAATTAAAATAAAAATTAATTTCAAAAAAACTAATTCATTTCCTGTAGTAGAAGCTATTAAAATGCTAAGGAAAATATTACATGGTTTCTCGTTTTTAAAATTTTTTTCTAAAGTAAGTTAATTGAATGATAATGTATAAAATTTTTTCCATAATTTTTAAGAAAATATCAGTATTTTTCAAGTTAAAGCATCTTCTTCAGGCTTTATAATCGAATAATTTACTTCTGTTTTAAAAAAATAAATTTCGACTGTTAAATTTTATTAAAAAAATGCATCATGTATAAAAATTTTATTTTGTACAAAAAATGTAATTTGAATATAAAAAATATAGATGATGTAAAAGTTTTCCCTACAAGTTTGCGCGTTGTTTTTTAATTTTCATATTCGCAATTTTTTAAAAAAATTTGTAAATAGCACGTTCATATATATATTTTTATAATACAACGTCGCGTTAAGCGGCGAGGCGGTAAGCATCGACCAATCACAAGCCTCAGGAGTCACTCGAATGACTTGTGATTGGCTGTCGTTTCATGGCTTGCCGCTTGATGCCTGGTGTGAATGCGGCTTTAGAACCAGAGGTGGGAATCGGAATCAGGAGCAAAGTATTTTTGAAAAACTCGAGTATATTTTAAAAGCCGGTTACAGAGTTTTAAATAAAATTACTTTTTATTTTTCCAAAATTATAAGAATTAATGTTTAAGAAAAATTCAATTATATCCTTCAGTAATAGAATCATTAGCGAAGACAAATAATACAAGTGTTGAGAGTATTTACTCAGTACCAGGGGCTTATAAAAATCTATAATATTAACAAAGAAAGATCTTATAGAAGTTATTTTATTATTAAGAAAAAACAAGTAATCTATACCACATACAGCATTTTGGGTATGTAACATCGACGGGCATCGACATACCACTTATGTATACCACAGATAGCCCACTGACAGTTAAATGAGGGAGGACAATGATTTCTGGAAATACTTTTTAGGGGTAACTGCCCGGGGCCAGATGGGTGAGTGGCTAGCGCTCTGGCGCACGGTACCACAAGTTTCGGGTTCGAATCCCGGCGGTTCCATGGATATTTGTAGGTCCCGGTCTCATATGACCATAGAGTGTCACAGAGCCCAATCAGACTTCTCACCCACATCCTTCCAAAATTGTAAAGGGGCAACTCAGCTCTAGACACAGTGATGTGGTCTGGTGTAGTAATAGTAGTGGTTCGGAATCCACTTTAAACCGTAGGTCTCGGTCTAATATGACTGTAGAGCGTCGCTGAGCTAAGTTAGACTTCTACCTACGGGTTCTCCATCACAAGCAAGTGGGATAAGAAACAACATGTTTTAAAATTTTCAAAAAAGCAGATTCAATTTCTGGAAGAGAAATTAAAAAAAAAGGCAAAAAATTAAAAATGTCATTGATGGCATTGCTTTTCCTACCCACATTAAAAATGAAAAAAAGGTGAAGTGCATTAACCTACTGGAATCTTCCTTGTTGTCTGCACTATTGGCTGATATTACTTTTAGCAGATAGTCTGTACGGTGAAGCAGTTACTGCTGTGTCCAAAAAGTAAGACCAATTTTCAATTTAAAATTACCGGAGCATATGAAATTTCAATTTTCTTTTTCTTTTTAGGTTACTGGCACTGTCCTTGACATCTGTGTGAAATTTAACGACGAAATATTCGTTAGTGTTTGAGTTACGCTTGGCTTTGTGAGACACTAAAACTGATTCCGGCGATTTTTTAAATGTCTGAATTAATTGAAGAAAGAACTTGCATTAAATTTTGTTTGTGGAAACGTTTAGAATGTTGCAGAAGGCATTCGGTGAGCATTCCTAGGGCTTTCCTATATCGGAAAGAAATATTTAGAAATACTATAAACAGTTCAAGGAAGGCAGAGAACGCTTTGAGGACGAAGAGCCCTCTGGTCCACCATCAAACTCAATCGATGAATCTCACATCCAAAAAATTAAAGATTTGGTGCTTACAAACGATCGATTTACAATTAGAGACCTTGGTAATTTCAAAAGGATAGGCCGATTTCATTTTGAGCCTCAAACGTGTCAAATCTCGATTGGTACCGAAAACACTGAATACGCCAGCTCACACTGCATTGATTCTTCGTGACTTTTTCGCCATAAATGAAACCCATATCGTTCCACAATTACCGTATTCAAACCGTGCGACTTCTGGCTAATCAAAAGACCACTCCGAGAACATCGTTTTGAGTCGATTGAAGAGATTCGGTGAATCGGCTTGCGCTTTGAAGGGCATCCCTGTCGATGCATGCATTTTTAGCATGCATTGAGGATTGGAAAAAGTTTAGCATAAGTGCATCGAGTCCGGAGGGGATTACTTTGAAGGCGATGAAACAAATTTGGAAGAATAAAAAAAAAAAAAAAAGTGTTTTTCAAAAAAATAATTGGTCGTACTTTTTGGGCGCAGTAGTACATCTTAAATTAAATGTCGCCGGACAAGTGCGCCTTTTAGCTTGAATGAAAATGCATACAAAATTCAATGACAATGTGCTTATTAAGAAAAAGGGCAGAAAATGACGCAAAATAAAATGTTGATTTACACCCAAAAATACCTATTATTTCAATGTGATCATTTTTATAATTCTCCTTATTCAATTCCTTCTATTAGCTCACACTCTCATTATATATATCTTGTTCAAATTTTCAATCGTTCATGAAATAATACTTTTTATTCATCCGCTCAAGTTCAAATACATTTTTTTGAACTTGTAGTGGATGACACTGATGTTAATACAGTTTTTTCAAATATTAATTCAGTAATTAAATTTAATTTAATTTTAGTTTTTTTAGATTTAAGTTGCATGTATCTGCCAATAGATAGCGCTAAATAAACTTTAAAAAAATGAATGAAAATTATTTATAAAGGACTTTCTGCAATAGATTGAAAAAAAGTATTGAATTGACTTTTAAAATATTTTTTTTTATTACTTGTTTTACTGACTGATAAAGAAAATAATAATTTGTTTTCGCTAACGATATTTCTTTTTATTTATTTTTCCAACTTTAATAATCTGATTTCGAATAACTTTCACACGCCATTGGATGCTCTCTCTCACTTTCTTTCTCATAGAAATGAATGAAAAGAAAATATATTCGTTATTTTAAAACAAAAAAAGATGATTGCGCACCAAAAAAAATAAATAAATAATTTTCCACAGCGAAGGAGACGTAAATTGCAGTTAATATAGGAAAACATGATAAAATAAACGTTTAGATAGTTTTGAAATTGTCTTGTCATTAGTAATTACGCTGACAAAATAAATAAACAGGCACGAAATTAATTTCGTCCTAATTCAGAAGAATATAAACTTTATTTACTGTTTACCTTTGTTTATTGTTTATTTTAATATGGCAATTATACAACGAAAATCAAATTTCATTTAAAACAATATCAAAAAGGAATTGCTTTTCTCAATCTTTGAAGCTTTATTTTACTTACGAGGCATAAATTATTTGTGTCATATGAAATAAATTATCCTTTAAGTGTTTGGATTCAGGGTTGATTTCCATGCCACATTAAGATGCAAATAAATTATTTTTTAAATTTATATCAAATTTAAAAGGAATTGCGATTATCTTGCAAAAACATAAACAAGACTTTAATGCATTTAATTGAATTTTAACTTTCTTCTCAATTTCTACAGAAAATTATCCATGCATATGCATATATTTTAGTTTCACGAAATTAAAATTTCAGATAAACTTTGAATGTCCTACACATGACGGATTGCTAATCTGATATAGCCATCATGAATGTCTTATGCACAGAGGATTGCTAGTCTGACATAGCCATCATGAATGTCCTATACATGGCGGATTGCTAATCTGACATAGCCATCATGAATGTCCTAGCTGACATCATGAATGTCTTACATGGCGGATTGCAATCTGAGGATCATGAATGTCCTATACATGGCGGATTGCTAATCTGACATAGCCATCATGAATGTCCTATACATGGCGGATTGCTAATCTGACATAGCCATCATGAATGTCCTATACATGGCGGATTGTTAGTCTGGTGTAGCCATCATGAATGTCCTATGCACAGCGGATTGCTAATCCAGCATAGCAATCATGAATGTCCTATACATGGCGGATTGTTAGTCTGGTATAGCTATCATGAATGTCTTATGCACAGCGGATTGATAGTCTGGCATAGCCATCATGAATGTCCTATACATCGCAGATTGCTAGTCTGGCATATCCATCGTGAATGTCCTGTACAATGGGAATATGCTACATAGCGGATTGAATATCCTGTACATAGCCGATTGTGCTGGTCCATGTACTCAATAATCACCCTGCAATAGTAAAAAAAATAGTATAGTTGACAGTTATTATTCACAAATATTCATTAAATCATTATTTCTGTGTTTTCCATGATCTATCTATATATTTACCTATATATATATGACGGACAGATAACATAAGAAATACAAAAATACAAGAAAAAGTGAATAAACGACATTAATAGTACAACATTTTCTGAGCCTTAGTCATATTAGTTCACAGTCCTATGCGTCTCAGTCTGTCGAAATAGAAAAAAAAAATTAAAGAAAACACACACACACACATACACACATATATATATATATATATAGGACAAAATCTATAGAAAATGTATTGTGTAACAAAACATTTTCTAATGAGTTGCACAATACAGAGTCCAATACATGCATATTATGTATTTGTTCTATATAACACGCACACACAGATATATATAGAGAAGATACTTTTATCCATATATAGGATAAAAGTCTTACTACATTACAATCAGTCTATATTAAAAATATATATAATATAATTCGCCTTGTAATGTTATAGTGTATATCTTGTGTCTATACATGTACGAATCTTCTTCATCGAAACAACAGCCCGATGGTGGGATAAGGCCGTCTGCTAATGGTCAATTTCGACAGAAGATATATTCTTTTTACGAGATAGAATTGTCAGTCCAACGCCCAACGCTCTACAGTTATATTAGACTGGGACTTACGGTTTAAAGTGGATACCAAACCACTACAAGCATCCATTGCACAACCGTGATTCCAACCCGAAACTGTGGTATCGAGGGCCAGAGCGCTAGTCACTCAGCCATCAGTGCCCAATACGTATGGATAGTGCATGAAACTTTATGTAGAAAATGTTGTTATGAAAGTGTTGTACAAACTGATTGTATTTTTGAGGGTTCCCTTGTTCATTCTGTCATATATATATATATATATATATATATATATATAAAGTTGTTTTTTTAATTTCAACTATAAATTTGTAGATGTGTTATTTGAATCCCGCAAATATACAACACATAATAAATATTTATATAACATTGTAGCATTTATATATATATATATATATATATATATATATTATATATATATATATATATATATATATATATATGTATATGTGTGTGTGTATGTGTGTGTGTGTGTGTGTACTTTTATTTTGCATATAATATATTTTTATTAGAATTTTCATTCAATATATATGCAAACGTTGGGACATGTTTTTATCAATTTTAACAAAATGAATTCAGCTTTTATTTACGAGAATGCCAAAGAAGACCAGTTATCTTTGATGCATCTCATTTTAAATACCATTCAAATTAACGTTAAATCAATACTGCTACATACACTAAACGACGCTTAACTAAACAGGTGTGATTTTCCCACGGCAATCAATTTCCTTTAAATTATTCTCCGTCTCAGCGAAAGATATTAATTACTCGATTAGAACTGAAGTAGCTGTAGTGCTGGCCCATAAATTTGTTTCTTAGCGTTATAATAGCAGAAACTTTATGGCGATGTCGAAAATAATTATACATCCCTTAAAAATGTATTCATAATTTATGGACCCAAAAAAAACATTTATTCATGATCATCATATTTCTGGCGGTCTGAGCAAATAATGGTAATGTGGTGTAAGCATGGAGTTGAAATATTTATTTTCTGTGTTAACGCTGCTTAGTATGGTGTAAGTTGATTCTACATTGACTTTTACCATCTCTTTTTTACAATGTGGAAGTTGGTTTGGTTTGTCGCTCTACCCTTTGGCTAATTAGACCAGGATCTATAGTTTAACTTGGATTCTGAACCATTCACAAACATCCATGCCACCGCCAGGATTCGAACTTGAAACCTATGGTACTGGAGGCCATAAAGCTAGCCAATTACTTATCAGGCAGATAAGAATGCGGAATTTTTTCTGATAGTTACGGAAGAAAGAAGCGTGTTTCTAGTAGTTATGTCAGCCATATAGCTCCTAAATTTTGTTATCCAAAATCTAAAGAAAATAACAATATTTCAGAGAAAGTGATCAATTACTTTAAGTTTTTCCATAGTACATAGTACATTCATAGTTCAAAAATACATTTCAAGTGCGCATGCAGGAAGATTTAAATCTGCTGGAAGAATCATCTGCATTTCTACTTTCAGAAAAAGTGCATAATCCATCCATAGCGCTCACAATACATATCAAATACGCATGTAATATGCAGGAAGATTAAATCTGCTGAAAGGATCACCTCAATTCCTGCTTTCGAAAACGACACAATTTGATAGCTATTTGGATACAGTGTATAAACCACCAGAGTCAACATTCAAACTTCCTTATGGAAAGTTTCAGGGTTTTCTACCATAAGCCAGTCAAATGCGAGGCAGCTATTCCTAAATAGCTATTCCATCATCAGGTTGGCTGCTCTTAGAATATGTAAATGCCTGTCTCGCTTTTCAGTGGCAATGTGCCATGCTGGTGAGATTCAAACGGCTGGCGGCATTATTGTAGACATTGCTTCAAAAAACAGGAGACTCGATTGCATTTGTGATATTCGCCTTCTTGCCTCGTTAGTCAGACTACTTGGTGAGAATTTTCCGGGTTCTCCCATACCATACATAAATGCTGGGTAGTTGTTCTCCCTATAAGTCTTTTCGGAAGGCACTGCCTCCTTCAGCGACACGGCGCCAAGTCAGGCTTCTACCTACGGGTGCTCCATCTCAACAGAAGCTGCCATCCATCCTTGAAACCCCACGGGTTCTCGGATTTGGTCTAAATGTTTCTGTCAACGAAGTCAATAAGAAACAATATATTGTTCCTTAAAACTGAGTGAGAAAACGTAATGTGAAACGCAATTGAGCCATCTAAATATATTGTATTAAATATAAAAGTATTAAAAAAGTCCATAGAGGCAGTGAGATGCGAGATACTCGATCAAAATCTACACCTAATCTACTTGTTTTCCAAGCAATGTCTGTTGGTGCATGCCATTGGCTAAGTCGAACCATGAGCAGTGATTTGAATCATTTGAATCATCAGCAGTGATTTGAATCACATCATGGTGGAACAGTCCCATATGGATGTTTGTAGTGTTCTGGAATCCACCTTAAACCGTAGGTCCCGGTCTAATACTATGAACGTAGACCGTTATGGGGTGTTACTCGTGTCCGTAGCCTATCTTCAAGCTACACGTGCCCCATGGGTAGTGCTAAATTAGTAACAGTGTTCGTCGATGCAGCCCACTTTAGGCTGCTCACAGGGACATGGTCAATACTACCCAGCCTTCGGCGCAATTAAAAAAATAGCTTGCCATGGCCGTCTGCCAAGTTCCTAGATATGAGATGGTTTCTATTTATGGATAGAGTTGTCCAACGGTCTACAGTCCTATTAGACTCGGACCTACTGCTTAAAGTGTATTCTGAAGCACTACAAACATCCATGGCAACGCCCTGACTCGAACCCTGTGGCCCCAAATGCCATAGCGCTGGCCACTCGACCATCAGGCTCCCAAGAATTAGAATGGTCTGCAGAAATATCTATCGGGTATAAGAATCATAATTTTTTTATATATTGTATCTAGATTTACAATGCTAATAAGATAAACCTTAAGACATTTCCACCGAGATATGTCAGTTTGTATTTGTCATTAAATCTTATGTAGCATTGGCATTGAATCTCAAATGCGAAGGATGAATAGAATGTATATTTCAGATACAAAAGGGAGAAACCAACTCACAATTTTCTCTTGTTAGATTATTTCTGACTCACTAAATTACGAGAAATCTCTCATGCGTAAAGTTTCATCTGAAGGTCTTTTCCCATTATAAAATTTTAAGAGATATTGACAGCTGTCAAAAATACATAACCGAAAACTAGTTTGTTTTCCTCTTCTTTTTATTTGTTTGGGTTTTCTTTTTCAATATTTTTTTATGTATAGATTATTATTTATTTACTATTACTAGCTCCGTTTGTGTAATATTATTATTCTTTAAAGATTTATCACTGCTGTATCCAGTTGAGATTTAGTTGTCGAAATTTTATTTAAAAGTTAGAAATTGAATTATAATTTTTTATTTTTTTTTAAATCTTCCAATGCAATTGTTGGCAGCATTTTCTTCTCGTTAGTAAAATAATTTATTCGTCTTCAAAGTAAAAATTTTGAAATAAAGTATAATGTCAGTCTTATATATGTATTTTTTTACCATAAATTAGTCAAAAAATATTTCTAAAATTCGTGATTAGGATATCAAGTATTCCATACAAACGTCATTTTTTAATATTTGCCGTTTGTTAAAATAATTTAAATCTATAATAAAAATTTTAATATATATCTATATAAATCTATTAAATTATTTTTTTTTTTCATGTTCTAATCTATTTTAAGTCCAAAATCTTTTTTTTTTTTTACGTTATTAGTTTTTCTATTAGTTAAAAAAAAACCTTCTAAAATTAATGTTTAGGATATCAAGTATTCTACACAAACGTCATTTTTTTTTTTAATTTTGTTGTTCGTTAAAATAATTTAAATCTAATTTAAATTATTTTCTTTGTTTCATGTTCTAATCTATATACTTTTAAGTTCAAAATCTTTTTTTACACTATTAGTTAAAAGATTTCTAAAATTCGTGATTATTATATTAAGTATTCAATGCAAAAGTCATTTTTTTTAATTTTGTTATTCGTTAAAATAAATCTAATTAAATTATTTTTGCTCTTATATTCTAATCTATATCCTTTTAAGACTAAAA
Organism: Caerostris extrusa; assembly: GCA_021605095.1. NCBI lineage: Eukaryota > Metazoa > Arthropoda > Arachnida > Araneae > Araneidae > Caerostris > Caerostris extrusa. The sequence continues at coordinate 60,727 of BPLR01005179.1, read as the reverse complement.
TCTATTTATTTACATTATTAGTTTTCTATTAGTCAAAGAGCTTCTAAAATTCGTGTTTAGGATATCAAGTATTCAATTCAAAAGTCATTTTTTTTTAAACTTTGTTCTTCGATAAAATAATTAAATTATTTTTTTCTTCCCCGTTCTAATCTATATCATTTTAAATCTACAATCTTTTTTTACACTATTAGAATAATAAGATTTTCACTCATCATATTTAAGGAATACATCTAAGCTATTATCTGTAGAATAATAGGAAATGAATCGTATGATTATGTTATAAATTCAGATACTCATAAAATCAAATAATTTCTTATTTCGAAATTCAAAGTTTTGTATGGATAAAAAGTAAATACATAAAAATAATTTTATTCATGTTTAGAATATTTAAACTTAATAAATTTGTGACATATATTTCTAATGAACTGTAATGCAACGTATTCGGTTTTACATTAGAATTGCTTCCGTGTTATTTTGCAAGCGATAAACTTAAGCAAATGCACTGCAAAACTTCTTGCCTACTCTGTTCGACATTTTATCGAACAAATGAAATGTTATATAAATAGCCCTAAAACATTTTAGATCAAAGCTTAAAATAATACCTAGCTAATCTTCTAAAAATAGACCCCGCTTTTAAATTAGAGATCACTTATCATCTCAGATTCATAAATACTTTTCAAGAAAGCTTAATTATTTTATTTTTACAACTTAACTTTTTGCAGATTCCTACTGTTTTCAAATTCGAAGAAGAAAACGAAGATTTTCCCCACGATATTGAATAGATCTACAAGCTTTTAATTTTAACCTGCTATGAATCAAGAAATTTTATGGAAAAACTGCATCATATTTTATGCATTAGTTTCTCAATAATTATTGATTTGGATGTTTATATTTATAATAAATTATATCTAAATTTGACCATTCTAATGCATTAATGCATTCACCATGCATTATTTATTTATTTATTATTATTTTTTTTTTTTTTTTGCCTTTTTTTTTTTGATGACGCACCAATTTATGATGATGAACTAATTAGCCTCATCATTTAAAAAACAATCATAGAACACATGTTCTACGAATTTCAACTAGCTTAGTAAAAAAAAAACCTTGTAACTGGAATACTAACGGTTTTTGAAAACATTTAGTTTTGGGTAGCCCAAAAAAAATGTTATAGTTATTAAAAAATGTAATGTTATCACTAATCCACTCTAATCAGTAGGTCCTATGTCTAATATGACTACTTCTACTACTACACCACACTTCATCACTGTGCCTAAAGTTGAGTTGCCTCTTTACAGTTTGGGAATGATGTGGGTGAGAAGTCTGATTGAGCTCTGTGACGCTCTACAGTCATATGAGACCAGGACCTACGGCTTAAAATGGATTCCAAATCACTGCGGACATCCATGGCACCGCCAGGATTCGAACCCGAATCCTGTGGTACCGAGTGCCAGAGCCCTACCCACTTGGCCATCAGACCCCCGGGATAATATGACTATAGAGCGTTGGACGTAGGACTGACAGCCCTACCCCGTAAATATATAAATATATTGAATTGGATAAAAAGAATTCAATAAAATTGAATTTAGGGGCTATATATATATTGAATTGGGGTTTAGGGACCTTATGGCCGATTGACTAGCGCTCGGTACCACAGGTTTCGGGTTCCAGTTCTGATGGAGTCATGAATATTCGTAGTGTTTCGAATCCCCTTAAACAGTTGGTTCTTGTCTATGACTGTAGAGAGTTGGGTGTAGGGCTGACCGCCCAACTCGCAAAAATTCAAGTTGACTAAATAGTGAGATAAAATTTTAAGGCCCAATCTAATATGACCGTAGGGTTGACAACCCTACCCCGTACAAAGAAAACATCTCATGTTTCGTAATCTGCCAGAAGGCAAACGGCCTTGGCCCACCATAGTGTGGTTGCACCATTGTAGAAGAAGAATGCTATTACCACAAAAATCATTATTACTTAGGCTCTAAAAAATTAATACTATAGGTATATTCGTTAATATTTAGTAGCACCCATCGGATCAGTAGAGGAATGATATAATAAATGAACATAACTTTTCAAACCACCAATGGATTGGGAGGTTTTAACATCTGACTTTTTTTCTTTTCATTAATTTATTTTAATTATTAACTTCATATATAATCAAAAATATGACTTTAATTATAGACGTACGTAGATTAATTTAAAGAAACCTCTTATCCACCTAACCAAAATTATGAGGTTTTCTAAAAATGCATATATCTTATAGATGAAATTTTAAGCGCAATAAGAAAAATAGAATATGATTATAAATGAATGGAATACGATTTTCTATTATTTTTAAATTTTAAATATGGACAAAAATATATATGAGAGGGGATATTATGAGAAATTTTAGGAAACATTTTCAAGTTACCTGAAATGAAAGGAATTTTAAAAGTAGGAAAAGATGATAGATTGCATTTTGGAATTAATTATTGTTTGCAATTCGATTTCTTCTCTGAAACAAATTTATTCAAATGGACGCAAAACAGTGAATCTTTTCCATTTCAATAACTTACTTTAGTTACTAGATTCGTTTAAAATCATACATCTGTCAATAATTGTGACGTAAGGTTGGAACACTGTTTTGTCATCCCATATGCCAAGCTATTGTTAACAAAACCATCGATTGTATATGTTGTTTCACTGTTTGCAGACTGCTGGTCGATTGTATACGTTGTTTCACTGTTTGCAGACTGCTGGTCGATTGTATATGTTGTTTCACTGTTTCACTGTTCGATTGTATATGTTGTTTCAGACTGCTGGTCGATTGTATATATGTTGTTTCACTGTTTGTAGACTGCTGGTCGATTGTATATGTTGTTTCTGTTTGATGTTGATTGGCTGTATATATTGTACAACTGAATAAGAATGTTTCTTGAAATTGCTTTTCCGTCCTATAATTTTTAGACAGCTTGGTCTTGGATGCCTTAAGGCAAGCGCTACACAAATGTACACACTTTGCATTACCCAGGGGGCGCGTGTAACTTGAAGATAAGCCACGGAGTAACAATGCCCCCGCAACGCTCTACGATCCTGTTAGACCGGAACCTACAGTTTAAAGTGGATTCCGAACCACTACAAACATCCATGGCACCGCCGGGACTCGAACCCGAAACCTGTGGTACCGAGCGCCAGAGAGCTAGCCACTCGGCCATTCAGGCCCCTTAAAGGTTGGACCGATGTTACTCACTTTGCACTACCCAGGAGGCTCGTGTAACTTGATGGTAAGCCACGGACGCGGAGTAACAATGCCCCCGCAGCGCTCTACGATCCTATTAGGACCGGCTACAACACCCATGGCAAAGCCGGGATTTGAACCCGATACCTGTGGTACCGAACGCCAGAGCGCTAGCCATTCGGCCATCAGGCCCTTAGGCCATCAGGTTTTTTGTTTGCCAGCTGCATTAGAAAGAAAAAAAAATCCTATAATTTTTATAGATGACAGGTAATTGCATATTGTAATGATTTCCATGCATTTCTACAGAATCAACAGTGTGAATGAAGACTCCTAATTTCATTTCAAAGCAATTTTAAGAAAATTTTTATAAAATTGCATTTCTGTCCTATATTTTTATAGATGCCAAATAAATGCATATTGAAATGAATTCCTTGACTTTCAACAGAATCAAAAGCGTGTATGAATACTTCTCAAAGCAATTTTATGAATTCTATTTTTTTTTCAAAGCAATTTTAAGAAAATTTCTTAAAACTGTTTTTTTATTCTATAATTTTAATTGATGTCATATAGTTGCATATTGAAACGATTTCCACGCATTTCTATAAAATCAAAAGTGTGTATGAAGACTCTAAATTACCTTTCTAAGCAATTTTAAGAAAAAATTTTAAAATTGCTTTTCCAACAAAAAAAATTACTTAAAAATTAATAAATTAATTTTAAAAAATTAATGAAATTAAATTAAAAATTATTTTTACTTAAAATTTGTCTTTTGTCCTAGAATTTTTATAGACGTCAAATATTACATATTGAAATGATTTTCATGCATTTCTACAGAATCAACAAATGGGAATGAAAACTTTTCATCTCATATGAGCCTCCTGCCTAACAAGCCTAAACAACTTTTACAACGTAAGTGACTAAAATATAAAGGCAAAAGAAGACGCCACTTTATATTTCGGGATTAATAGTGCCTGGAGATGATTAACGATTCGTTTTCATCTCCGAAGCATGACTAAGAAATCGCGAGCTTTCAATATATATATATATATATATAAATTATCTGGTTTTAATTATTAATTTAAATTGCCTAATACTGAAGTGGATGGAAGAGAAACTATTGCATAATGAAATGATTCCCATGTATCTCCACGAGATCAAAAAGGAACTGGATGAAGAACTGTCATCTCGAATCATCCTCCTGTAAGTCGGTGGTGGCCCGAGTGTTACGTAAGAGCCACTTTTACAGGCCCGAAGAGGCAATGAATCAGCAGTCGTTGCTCTCCGCCACGCGGGGCGCTCCATCCTGGGCCGGGGCCAGGGCCAATGAGCGGAACTATCTCACGAACTCACGTGACCGCGTGACGTCGAGCCCGCCAGGTAAGAAGAAAGTCAACCTCCAGAAAACCAGCTCGCACTCTAAGAACGAACGCGGCCAGGTGAAGCAGGTGGTTGCGTGCGTGTTAACCTCCTTTTTGCATCTCCGCGCTCTCCTCAAAACAGCGTTCGATTCCCGAAGGGGCCAAACACCAACAGAAACTTTTTGGCCCATGCCGTCGCAGAGATGGGTAAGCAAGCATCCCCTACTCAAATCCATCTTTTTCACTCTTTTATCTACAACATCGGCAGTTCCGTTGCACCATGGACAACACACAGAGGTATGGGACTCTTGGACACAAGCAAAACACCAATGTGCCAGATGACTGTGGCCTACTTGCAGCAAGCACGGATACCAGTGGCAGTTACAATTTGGGTCCAATTAGCGCTGGATTCTCTACGAAATTCGCTCCGCCCACACTCAAGAAACGTAAATAAGCAATATTTGTCAAAAGGAATATTGAAAAATTGGATATTTTGTTTTATTGTGTGTTACTTCCCATACCTCTGAAGGATTCTTGATCATCTGGAGTGATGTACAGATGACGGTGTTAATGTGGACAACGCAACTGCTGATGTTGAAGATCATTTTTCAATGGAAACATGTCTTTTACAAGTAAGATCTTTCATTTTTTGTGATGGCTATTTCGTCCCCAAAAAATTTCAACTATAAAGTTGGATTTAATCAAAAATTAATGAGAAATCCGTAAAAATATATGTGTTCGCTATTACGGTCTGTACATCCGAAAACACTAAGATTTGGCAGTTCTTTCATGCCAAAAATAAAATGGTATATAATATCTTATATACCATTTTATAAATAAATAATTTTAAAAAGCTTTATAATATTTTAATATATTAAAAATTAATATTCCCGGTTGGAAAAAGTTTTTCGTTAATATCTTGGAAAAAAAAACAATAAAAAGTAAAATTTGAAAATTAAAATTATAATTAAATAATTCCATTAGTCCAGCTATTTTTTTTACAAATTTATGTAAAAATTGGTTAATTTCGGAAGCTTTTTATTATCGTTTTCGAATATTATAATGTCACAATATTATTACCAAAAAAAAAAAATCACTTTCGTATGTTTTTACACCCTAAATTACCGTGCAAGTCTCCGCTAGATAAATAATTTATTTTGTGAAAGTTGTTTTCCTAAAGTCCATTTTCTTAAAACTAGAGTAAAAATATTATTTATTTGCTTTACAAGGAATTCTTTCGAATACAAATATCATTAAAATAAACAAAAAAATATTGTACTTACAAAAATATGCGTATTATATTTCTTCGAACAATATAACAATGCCCATAGAATTTTCAAGATATTATTTCTCATACAAATATTTATCCTTTCGGTTAAATCTTTATTAAAAAAAAAGAATAAAAATCCTTTTAATGCAACTTTTGTCTCGAAGTTTTTGCGTGGGAATTGCTATTTATGATTTTCCTGTACGGAATGAAATCTCTAACTGATTAAAAAGCTAATTTTTTCCTCAATATGGATTATAAACGACGCGAGAAAGTTTTAACAAGTTCTAAAACAATTTTTTGCCTTATATATTGAGGAAGATATTTTTTTATAATTGATATTTTCCTCGTCTTTCGTAGTTTATAATTATGACGATATCGTTGTCATTTTTATCGTGACAATTTCAATTTGCGCGTGTAATTAAATTGATCAGGATCAAAATTAAAAAAAGTTTACTTTTACACGATAAAATGAATTATTACGATTTTTAAATAAATATTTAAATTTTCAAAGATTAAATTTTTGGAAAATATTTTTTTAATAAAATACTTATAGAAATATTATTAATTTAAAAAAAAAAAAAAGGAACGAAAAATATTTTACGAAGAATTTTGTAACATGCAATAATTCACTGTTGTATATTTTTATATCAACCACTAAAATTATTTAGAGCTTTTATTGAAATTAAAATATTCTAGCCTTCCTTAATAAACCTTCCATTAGATTAGAATACAAATAGCTATTAACATAAATTTTGATGATAAATTTTTACAGCAAATTCAATTTACCGTTGGTTTTTCTCTTAAATTGTATAATCAAAAGTTGTGAGACCTCTCATTTATTTAATAATGGAGTAGAGAGATTTTAATGTTTTAGCTGTTTCGAAAAAATACCCATTTTTCTTGCCTTTTATTCTAGTTGATCGATAGATTAATTATGAAGATCTAAGTTGCTTTTAAAATAAATTTTTAAAAATGGAATTACGTTACACTATAATAAAATTTAAGATGGAATCGTTCACTATTATAATCAGTTAAACTGTATGTTTAAAATTAGATTACAAAAACAGACGATTTTTGCTACTTTAAAATATGATTATTGGAATCAGTATAATATTTTATTAAAACGAGAATTTAGAGATTGTTATCGAATTTAACGATTAATTTTTGTTTTGAAAATATTAAATGTTTAACGATTTGTTCAATTCATAAAATGGAAAAATTTTTAAAATTAGATTCATAAAATAATTTTTTTTGTGTTGAATTTCCAGTTAAAACTATCGAATTCCGCGTTGTTAATGGCTATATATTAAATAAAATAAATTTCTGATATAGATATTTCTAAAAAAGGAACCTCTATTGATTTTCTTTATTATTATCGATTATTTATTACTACTATCAATTACATATTTTTAAGAATTTTTGGGGAGAAATATTAAGTTTTTGACGATTTGTCCAAATCCTGCTATCATAAAACGGAAAACTATTTAAAATTAGATTCATAAAATATTTTTTTTTGTGTTGAGTTTCCAGTTAAATCTATTGAAATCCGCGTTGCCAACGACTATATATTAAATGGAATAAATTTCTTCTATCGATTTTCTTTATTATTAGAAATCGATTATTTATTACTACTATCGATTTATTTTAAAGAAAGTTTCGAAGATTATTTTCATTCTTCGTAGTTCACTATTTCCGTCTTTTTTTTTTTTTTTGGAGCGTGATATCAATTTCCTTTCGTTGAATTTGTTTTTGAAAAGACTTTTCCTCGTCTATTTTTTTACAATCGTCATGCGAGAAAAAATTCTTCAACTTCTTCTGTTTGTATTGTTTAAAAAAGCAATTATCTGCTTTTTGAACTAGGTAAGTTTACTTTCGACTTTTACTCTGATTTTTGTTTCGGTTAAAATAAAGAGGATCTCGACTTATCTATTTAGAATTTTTGTTCTAAAATTTAAATATATCCTCATAATGTTTTTTAACTTTCTTTATGCTTTAAATGGAATTTTAAAATATATTTTAAAAATAAGTAAAAAATTTTTAAGTTACTAAAATTCTTTCGTGACGATTATGTGATTTTCGTCTAAATAAAATAATATTTTTAATAAAGAATACATTTTTATAAATACTGCGATGAGTTGTAGCTTTTAATTAGCATAATACAAAATTATTAATCAATTTTTATGAAAATTTTCTTGTTATTTAACATAGGTTCTAAATTATTTTATGAATAATTACTGTGAAAATTAAAAAGTAGATTATTCTGTATTTTTGCATGCTCAATTATTCGTGTAATTAAATAGAATCAATATTTTAATGCATATCTATTAAAAAATCTTTAAAATTTATATACTAAATATTTTAATGACAAAAATCTCTATTGCGTTGAAAAATAGATTATTAAAAAAATCTCTATTGTAGAGAAAAATATTTCAAAGTTCAGAAATAATTTAAATAATTTTTATTTATTATAATTATTTATTTCTATTCTCTCTTTTTTTTTTTAAATTTTTTTCTTTGCTATAATGGCCATTTTAGCTCAATTTGGCAATAATCTCAGTATCGTTACGTAATAGACGATTCATTATGTAACAATAGATTCATAGATTCGAAGGAATGAACGATTCATTCATTAACGAACGATTCATAGACAGACATTTGCATAAATATTGAATTCTTAAAATATTAATCCAATTGATCTATTATATTTTTCCTTATAAATAAACTCAAAATTAATTTTTTATAAATAATGTATTTTTTAAAAAATGATCATGTTATGGTATTGCTTATTAAATTTTATAATAAGTTCATTTAAAGGAAACAATTAAATTCAATCTCCTCTTTCCTGTAAATAAATTTACAGGAAAGAGGATAAAAATACAGTACTTTAAAAAAATTTAAAGTACTGTCATTATTTGGTGTGTTGTTGAATTTCGGATATTATTATTTCTAGTCGTCTTTGTTGTTGTTCTAATGCAGCTGGCAATACAAACAGTTAATCCTCGTGCCATATATCAAGGCTACACCGATGTTACTCATTTTGCACTACCCGGCGGCACGTGTAGTTTGAAGATATGCTGCGGACGCGAGTAACACTACTACCACAACGTTCTACGATCCTATTAGGACCGGACCTATGGCTTAAAGTGGATTCCAAACCACTACAAACATCCATGGCACAGCCGGGTTTCGAACCGATACCTGTGGTACCGCCTCACTCGGCCATTAGGTCCTAATATTTATAAATATATAATAATAATTATTATTAATTTTGTCCATAATGTTGTAGTAAATTGTGAGCAAATCGAACAAATGATACAGCAATTCAGTAAAGCATCTCATTTTCTAATACAATTCTGTTCTCTAAAATAAAATGCAAAACTACCTTTTAAATAGCTAATAAACAGAAGTAAAATAGCTAATAAATAGGAGTAAAATAGTAAAATAGCTAATAAATAGAAATAAAATAGTAAAATAGCTAATAAATAGAAGTAAAATAGTAAAATAGCTTTTCAAAACGCCATATATTTTTTTTCCGCATTGTGTTGTATTTATATCTTCAAGACTATTGAATTCTTATCTATTATTCTGAATTGATTAATTCTTAATATTATTATTAATTTTATTATTAATATCTTCATTGTGTTGTATTTATTTCTTCAAATATGACTAATTCAAATAAGTATGATCTGCGTTTTTTCTTAAAATACATTTTTTTGTCCTATTTTTTTTCAAAGCAAATTAAACTTATCATGATACTACACAAATGAGGTTTTTCCAAGGGAATCTTGAGGTAATAAAATTCAGCGAGACTTCATCGGCAGGGTGGTGGGCAGGTGGAAGTTGTCGTCTCCATTTCCTCTGCGTTTCCTGTAGGCGTCCGAAACAGTTAGGTCCCCGCCCGAGTTCTTTTTTTTTTTTTTATTAATAAACACACAGGCCGTCAACCATCTCGAACGGATGCATTGTCGGCTGACCTTGCTGAGTGAAAAGGGCGGGACAAGCTAAATATTCGATTTGTTGGCAATACAGCCTTGGCTTCCACTGATGCATTGCTCGTCTTTTGGCCATCCCTCCGAAGAGAAGCTGAACAGAACGAATCAGAGTTAGAAGAATGGCAAATTGAGATACATTTGACAAATTGGTGGAGGGATTCAGTATTAGAAGACAAATAACAAATCATTCGAAAGATGTTCTCTAAAGTATCCAAACTGAATACGACATGTTATTATTCGAGATATTAATGAAACATTTTTAATTTTTTAATTGCATAACTTGAACAGTTTTTCTTATTTTTTACTTAATTAATGATTTTATAAAGTACTTTATAAATTGCACTTTTAATACTTTATAAAAATGAGAACTTTCAAAAACTTCGATTCACAAAAAAAAAAAAAAAAATTATAGTGATTTTTTTTTTTAATAATTATTTTTTTTTTAATAAAATTTTTATAATTATTTTTCAATAAAAATTTTCAAATAATTATTTTTATAATTTTTTAAATATCTGTACAAGAAATTCTCTCTGTGGACCAGTATAGTTTGATGAAGAAACCGGCAGAGTTCAGTTCGAAACCCAATTAGCGACAGTGAACCGAAAGCTTTATATAGAATTTAATTTTGAACTTTTTTTTTAATTTATAAACAGCGTCAGTTATAAATGCAGCCCCAAAAAATTTGATATTTTTTAGTTCCAAAGAAAAAAATACTGTCTAAAATGAAACTTACATTAATTTAAATGTATAATTTTTAACACTCAAAATACTAGTTCTCTGGTTCTAGGTTTCGGGTCCAAGTTTCGGCGATGTCACGGATGCTTTTAGTGGTTCGGAATCCATTTTACGCTGTAGGTCGCCGTCTAATATGACTATATGAGTGTTGGACGTATGGACGACAACCCTACCCCGTAAAAAGAAAAAAAAACATCTTCTGTCTCGAAAGCCTCCAGTAGGCAGACGGTCTTGGCCGATCATGGGGCTGTTGCGCCAATGAAGATTGGTTTTGTTTGTCATTCTACGTGCACATTTTAGGCTAATTAAATCGGGACCTACAGTTTAACGTGGTTTCCAAACCACTCACAAACATCCATGCCACCGCCAGAAATCGGACTTGGAGCGTGTGGTACTAAAGACCAGAGCGTTTGGGGCCTGTGGTACTAAAAACAAGAGCACTTACCAATTGGCCATCAGGTCGTCGCCAATGAAGATGAAGAAGAACATCAAAATAAATATAGTAATAAAATAATAAGTAGTAATAGTTTAACAAAAAATAAATATAATAAATATATAAATAATTTTCACTAATAGTATATAAAAAAAACTCATACAAGACTTTAGAAATATTTCTTTACATTAATAGCTGCTTCAATTTATTTTAATAAAAATGAAAACATAATTGCTATTTTTATTTTTAAAACCTGTTTAAAGCTCTTTTTTTTTTTTTTTTAAATATTTTTTATTTAAAAAAACTATCGTTAATAACCTGTCATATAAAAATCACATCACATAAGGAATAAATAAAACAAATTACTTTACAATGCACATACAACCTTGAAACTTTAAACGGTTGCTTCACTTGGGAATCCAGTTTTATTTATTTTCTTTTTCCACGCAAAAAGAAGCAGTTAAGCCATCGTTTCCGGAACTGCAAAAGTTTCCATAAAGTTAACGGGCAAGCACGAACCCATCTTAACCTGTTTCCTCAGTGAAATGGTCCAAATTTTCAAAAACGGTTTTATTTTATTTTATTTTATTTCCTTTGTCAATTCTCTCTCTTTGGTGCCTCATTTGGAGGAAAGAACTACCGTTTTCATCTGAAAAATGGGTGGGTTTAACTGAAAAAAAAAAACACCCATGATTTTCATCGTCGGGGTAATTGAAGCTTTCTAATGTCCCTCTTTTATTTTCTATTCTCTCCCTCCCTCTCTACCTCTCTGCAGCGTTTTGGGCACTATGTAGTTATTTTCTAATTGGTATAACTATTTTTCTTGAAACGGATTAATTTTGTCTGCTGTAAAAAACAGTTTTACCTTTGCTTTCATAAGTAATAAAAGATTTATTTATTATTGTTCATAATTTGTAATCAATTTTTGTAACATTTTGTTGGCAATAGTTTTAAAATAAAATTATAATCAGGAACTTGCATTGGTGGTATGTAAAATTTGCAAGAACATATGTATTACCATACTACGTACTGTGCTTTTATTGTACTATGGTTTCATTGCGAATAGGTATCTTTACAATGTACTTAGCATTACAATAAGTATCTTACCATATCATGTACTATGCTTTATAATGAACAATGGTTTTATTGCACTATCGCTTAATTGTGGATAAGTATCTTACAATGCATTTACCATTACCATAAGTATCTTACAATGTACTTACCATTACCATAAGTATCCTATCATACATACTATGTACTATGCTTTAAATTGAAATATGCTTTTATTGTACTATCGTTTCATTACGGATAAGTATCTTACAATGTACTTACCATGACCATAAGTATCTTACCATACAATGTACTATGCTTTTAAAATTGAACTATGCTTTTATTGCACTATCATTTCATTGTAGAATAAGTATCTTAAAATGTGCTTACCATTACTATAAGTATTTTACCATATTATTTGTAAAATTTTAATTTGTTATAAATGGATATGATACTTTTGATAAGTCTGAAAAAACTTTCATTTGTTATATGCTATAATTTTTATTACTTAATTCAAAAGATATATGACAGAAAATTCTTCTTCATTGGCGAAACAGTCCCATGGTGGGTCAAGGCCGTCCACCTACTTGCAGTTTTTAGGCAGAAGATGTTATCTTTTACTGGATAGGATTGTCAGTTCTAAGCCCATATTAGACTGCCACCTACGGTTTAAAGTGGATTCCGAACCACTACAAACATCAATGACTATGTCAGGGCTGGAACCCGAAATCTGTGGCACCGAGAGCCAGAGCGCTAGTCCCTCGGCCATCAGGCTCTATGACAGAAATTTAGTCTTATAAACAATACAATTTTAAACAGATTAATCCCAATATAAAATAATAAAGATTGTAAGGAATATTATTAAATTATTAACAACATTATTGATTCCCTAACTTTTTGTTATTGTTGTTGAGCACAGATTGGATATTATGTTCCATTAAGAGGGATGAGAAAAGGACATTGCCTTCCGGAAACACACATAGAGGTAAAAGGCCCGCATATGTGTATGGTGTCTGATGTCCTCTGATATTCAGATCCCAAAATATTAAATCAATGTTGGCACAAGTGCCCACACTGAAAAATAACTCTCTTATCAGAAAGATTATGTACCTCAGCTAATAAGCCGAGCTCTTAAAACTTTCTTCTTCTTCTTGAGCAGAAGCTTTCCCTTTCTTCCTGTTGAGCAAATCCCGGCGTAATCTGTTTGACAAATGCCCAGCGAAGAATGCCTAGCCCCAAGGATTCTTCTGGCAGAGAGAGGAGCGTGAAGAATCCCCCCTAAACGCCTTAAATCTTCCATGCTTTGGTGGTTTCTGTGGCTGGTGTTGCGCAGGACTTCCGCAATAATTTCCTTTCCTCGCTTCAGGAGCCGCGGATTCGGGATAAATTTAGGCGCATCTTCTTCCCCCACTCCTGAAAGATGAAAGTTGCTTGTGTCATGCTCCAGCGAAAGTTACAGTGCAACACACTCTTTTTTTTTTTTTCCTGATTAGCATTCACCAAGAAAAAAATGAATTATTATAATTTTTCTTATTTTTCTTTTGTCCGTACGTCACTTGAAAATTAGCCATAAAATTACCTTAATCTTGAAAGATATTTTCATAAAAACTATGATATTGTTTTCATGTGTATTAGTTAAACATCAGAAAAAAATAATCGTAGCAGATTCATCGTTATACTTGTGCACCACAAGGGAGCTTGCCACGGTTCATTCACATTGAGCCAGTGCAACTTTGAACTAACACAACTGATATGATATTTATGGAGTTCGCATCTTTCTTCTCTAACCTAATGGAATTAGTTTCTGGGCCACGAATTTAGCCATTTGAATTTGTCCGGGACTGCCTGTTAGGCTTTGTTTGCAAAGTTTCAAACCAGTAATTTAGAAACCGCACACAATATCCTAGTGGTAACGAGTAAAAAGATTTATGTTCGAATCCTTGTGGTCTCCAATTTAATATCTACTTTCAGAAACCATGAAACTATGGCGATTGTGATAACGTATGAAAATGTCTCGTATATGAAGCGTCGACAGGCATGAGTTTTTGATTTGGTTTGGTTGATTTGGTTGGTTTGGTTCGTCACTCTATGGTCATTTTTTTTTTTGCAAACTTTAGGCTAGTTATACAAGGTCAGTTTAACGTGGATTCCGAACCACTGACAAACATCCATGCCATTTTGAGTTAAATATAATTAAAAGTTTAAAACTGCTAAAGAAAAAAAGAATCTTACTACATACGATTAAAATTATTTTTATTTTTATTTTAACCGCTGCCAAAAATTTTTATAACATTGATATTATATTTATAGAAATCAATGTATAAAAAAATCAATTAAATGATAGCGTATTACGTCTATTATATCATACGTAATAATGTTTTTAACTGAAATTTCTCTTTTCAGGTTTAATTTTTATAATATCATTTGCGTTCATTTCTTCTTAATACTATTAATCTACAAATGTGATATAAAAAAGCACATCATAATATTTCAAATATAATTAACTTTAAATTAATTTATTTTTGTGAGAACTAATTTCAAAGAAAAAAAAACATATTTAACAATCACATTATTCTTCAATTAATCCCATTCCCAAATAAAAAATAAATAAATAAGAGTACTTTTCTGCAGATGAAAAAACAGTTTGTTTACCTTGACACGTGTCCCACCATGAGTGGAACATAAATAATTCCCGATAGAGGAAGCGAATAAATCATAGAGCAGCAAATTACTGGAGGATTAGGACCCTATCACATTCCTAACACGACAGCCATTATGCCGAACAATAAAAGTTTAGCTCCAACACGCTTTCAAAACGCATTAAATCTTCGCGAGAGGGTCGCAAAAGCCGCGAAGTCGTCGGCTTGCGAAAATCTCACGGGGTGGAAGAATCTTCTGCTGCAAGCTGTACAGTTGGTGGGGCATTGAGGTCAGGCATGCAGCCACCTCGGAACAAAAAAGACCTTGAGTGCTTCTTCTATATTCAGGAGACCTTAAATGGCATCAGTAAGTTGTCGATTGTTTAATCTTCTTCATTAAGATCGTGCTGATATGAGAAAGGAACCAAATGATCTGTAATGAAAAGGATGGGCAGTTGAAAGTAGAGTAACCAGCCCCTTTTATAAGTAAATCAATGCCCAAAACATGAAGAAATAAAGGTTTAGTTCTTTCATATTATCCAGTATATTGCAAAGAAAAAGCGAAAAATAAACATAATCTCAACTATATCATTATATTCGTAATAAGCTAGGTTATCATTTAGGAATATAAACAATTTGGTTCACGTAATTCACAGGATTTTTAAATTTACCTCGAACTGTGATGGAATTTATTCTTTGTTAACTCATTCCTTTTTATTATTATTTTTATAATTTGAACACAACGCGACATCATGGAAAAGCTTCTTGTAGTATACGAAACAGTATACTGGGCTGTACATGTAATTTACAGGATTTTTAGTGTACATCGCGCTGTGTTGATATTTGTTCACTGTTAACCTATTTCTTTTATTATTATTTATTTATAATTTGGACATAATTTGACATCATGGAAGAGCTTCTTGTGCATGAAGCAGTAAACTGCGCTCTAGATATAATTTACAGAATTTTAAATTGCATCGCGCTTTGTTGATATTTATTCGTTGTTAATCTATTTCTTTTTATTATTTCTTTATTTATTTTTTATAATTTGGATATAACTAGACATCATGGAAGAGTTTCTTGTACATCAAATAATATACTTAGTTCTACATGTCTATACTTTTAAAATTGTACGTATCTGTTGGGTTGGCAAGAAAGTATGTCCGGCTTTACAATATACTTAAATGGTGAAAAGCGAAATTACTTTCTTTGCCAATCGAATAGTTGTAGATTCGACAAAAAATCTTCAATGTGTTATAATAAACAATAAACATAATTAAAATATTCACTAGAAAAAAAAAATAAAAGGCATGTAATAAATGTTTATTTAACAAGAAAAAAAAGAATGAAAAAATTTGAAATTTAAATAAGTTAATTGAATTGAAGAAGAAAATATATTTCGTTTAACATGTAACATTCTTGAGTTTTTAATGTGTTGAAAATATACTTGGAGATTTCTTTCCAACAAATTTAAAGACACCTTGATGTTATGGTAATTGAAGAATCTTAACCAACATTCCATGTACTATTGTATTCCTTCTTCTAACTGCTGCCCGTATTCAGGGCCAAAAAATGGCTCTTGTGCCATGTATTTAATGGCACAAGAGCTACTACATACCAACCAACTAACCTCTAAACACTACCAACCAACAAACCTCTTGACTACGTATTTTTTCTGCAACCTTTACTAACCGTTATTGTTAACTGAGCAGTTATCTCATACAAACTGTTATTACTTAGGAAAGTGTATTACAGATGCAATGCAATGTATATAAGATTTGATATGCGACTATTTTGTATACAATTCTCACATACCAATAGTATAGAATGGCTGTAGAAGCTTTTTTGTTAATGATGATTTATAACTTCGCTATAAAATAAACATAAATATACTGCAGTTTCAAGCGAAATTTTAAAACAAATGTAAAAGCTTATATATACTCTTTTGGTCAGTTGTTGTACGAAACATGAATCGTCTCCAAAAAAGTTTATCTGATTTAATTCTTTTCTAATCAACCATGTATAACACCGTTATATGTTTACTTTAGCCTGAAATTTCAAGTACAAGTTTCACAGAAATGCTATTGTGCATTTTTGTAAGAGATTGGAGGAGGATTGGTAAAACATTGGTTATTTATCACCGAAGCCAGACATTCTGCTGGTCGTATTGCCAAAGAACATTCATCAGATCTATTCAACTGTGAAGACATAACAACATAAACATCAGTTGACTGTTTGAAGGATCAATTGGATCAAATCCGATTCATCAATCTTTTTTTCTTTCCTATGTCCAAATAGTAAAAAATTTTTACATTTAAAAGTAAAGCTTTAGATATTTTGTGAATGCATAAAAAATACAATTGTAATCGAATCAATTAATATTAAAAAAAAACAAAGCCACTCTTTAAAGAAAAAAAAATTACGAATCAAAAACACATTTTGACCCAGAATATACATAAAGTTGATAAAAAAAAATGTAAAATATTTTCTTTTTACGTTGGCATGTAAAGCACCATGGAACTAGATTTTCAGAGAACTTGTTTTTATAATCTTCTTCATGGTTTCATGGACATGGAAATCGACATTGAATGATGGATAAAGAACGTCACATAATTGATTACTCAATGTGAATATAAAATAATGTTTCTGCAAATAATTGGTCGACGCTCAGGTTCCTAAACGTTAGTATGGAGCATCCTTTTTGATAAAATCGAACTTAAAATATGAGAAAACACCATATTAACTTTAATAACTTTTATTATCCTCTTTTTTATTTTCCTTCCTTAAAACTTAATATTTTACAATTTAATATCTGTCAGGGTTTTGCTATTTATATATAAGCTGTGAAATTTTCTTTAATCAATTTTTATCAAACCTATTTAGAAGACTGTAACCGTATTTGTTTCGATTGTAATTTGTTACCCATAAAATTATAGATATAGTTTTCGAAAGCAAAATTTTTTTTTGTTTCCTTGATCAATTTTTTTCGCGTCCTTGACCACTTTCAACGTTTCTTATTGGTTAATTGGTTTTTAATTCCTTAAGCGAGCTATTCTTATTGGTTTATTTAAATTTCTTTAACCTAATAATTAAATAATGTAAAATTGTTCTAAAAAGATCGTTTGATGAAAGCAAAGAAATTCTTATTGGTTAACTGGTTTTTAATTTCTTACACGAGATATTCTTATTGATTTATTTAAAGTTTTTTTCATGAGCTAAAAATTAAATAATGTAGAATTGTTCTAAAATGATCGTTTGGTGAAAGCAAAGCCAATTTTATTTCAAAATGAATATGAGATTTTTCAAGAAAAGAAAATCGTTTGGAAATCTATAGTTTTTTTTATTTTTTGAGATTGCTGTTATGCGTTTTATTCTTGCGTAAAATTCTAAAGTTTATGGATAACCTGTATATCGCCAAGAAGATTTCTTTTTAAATATTATTCTAGTCATGGTATGTATAATTCCATTTTTTTATTTATTGTTTTAGTTCAGTCAGCAATTTTAATTGCAATGTTGGTTTTATTGAGCAAAGAATTAAAAAAAAAGTCAGCTTTGAAGAATTTGTCTTATACATTCAATCTTTATTGTATTGATGCATTCTCAGTTTTGAATTCCAAACTAAATTGAGAAAATCCAAGAAAAACTATGATTTATACCTATTTTTAATGAAACTAAAACTTTAGAATTCTCATACTGGTTTTCCATCGTTTCTGTTTTTATATCAATGGCCTGTTCGACAAATGATATTGCAATTCTTATACTGGTTTTACATCAAGTTTTTTTTGTGTGTGTAATACTTCCTATTTAATGTTTATAATATTTTTTTTGGGCACAGGCCATTAATTTCATCCCTTTCCTCTGTGAATCTTTAAGATAAGAAAAAAATCGCATGTTTTCATTCTTTTTATTTCGAATTGCTAAGAAAAGTGAAAAATAAACTATATTTTCGGCAGAAAATTATAAACTATTATTTTAAATACTTGAGAGAAATGGCATGGATATAATTATTTTTATTTCACGATTCATAAATTTAGCTATTATCATAAATCTGATTGCTTCCTTTATGGTTATGATCGATTATTATATCAAAAGTTAAAATTTTGGATAACTTAATTCTCATTTTTTGGGGATTTAAGCCACACTTAATTGATTCTTTATTTCTTAAATAGCTTTGTTAAAAGTTAGTATACTAAGCAATAAGACTAAACCTGTTGTTGAATCATTTAATTGCAGTTCTGATATTTATATGATAGTAGTTAAAATTTTCTTTGTTTTTATAAAATATTAATCTGTGATCTAATATATTTTTTATGTTCATTGTATTTTTAATTACTGAAAATTTTTTGGCTTTTATTCTGTTACTAATATACATTTCAATAATAGGAAATATTTCTATTAACTATGCCCTTTTAAAATGGAATGTATGAAAAAAAGAAAGCTTTAAAATGGAAATTTAATTTAAGTGTTTTAATGTTATGCCAGAGATTATGCTGAGATGAATTTCAATTTTTTTTACTGTATAGCAATTTTAGAGCTCAGATAAAGAAAGGCAAAGGTAATTAAACTTAATCTTCTGTGGAATGTTTTGGGAGAATATAATATTTGGTAAAGTTAAAAGAAACGGTACGTGAGACCAAAGCAAATGAAGAAAGTAGTAACTAAGAAGTAAATGCCCCAGGTGGTTTAGCGTTTGGTTTCTCAATTGAACAGTTACATCCACATCCATCAATTGCGACACAAAAACAAAGTAATTGGAGGCCAACAGTCTAATTAATTTTAGAAAATGATGACGAATGAGTGAGTAGGAAACCCTCAACGATTTGACAAAAAATGGAGACGAATTTATGTCATTTATATCTCATTTAGCAACTCTAAAAAAGCAACATATGTATTGAGAAAATTTTTGTTTCATTAATTAATTTTATACACCAAATTAACATAAAAAACACATAAAAAAACTTTCTTCTGTATCTTTTTTAAAAATGTTTATGTTCACATGAAGGTAATTTTACTGTGATGTTCTTATAATTACTGGGTTTTACTCATTAATGATTCCCCCGACGGCCGAAGAATTGAAATTGCTGCCGGTGCTGGAAAAATTGCATCAAACCAGAAAAACTGCTAATCATTCAAAAGACACTTCAGGCCTATCTGAGTCTACCTCCATCACAACAAATGAATGGAATTACTGTTTCACTGGCTGAAGGTTTGCCTTACAGGTTCTTAATAAAGGCTTCTCAAGTATCATCTGAACACCGTATCTTTTAATACAAATCCATTGCTGTACATAATGTGCACTCCTGCAATGTATGTCTGCTCATGGGATTTGAAATTTAATGAATTGCATATTCTTTGGCGAGAATGCCAGAAGTCTCGATCAGACTGCCATTCCTACTTGACTTGGTAGATGCAAAAAGCCTTCATAAAATCTAAACTTATAATTTCTTCTAAATTAAAATTAAATACCAAATTACAGAACTAAGTGTCGACAAAAAAGCTATTACTCTCTAAGATTAAGAATGAAGCACCGCAAAAAATATGAAAATGTTTGCTGAGGGCATTAAAAAATACCAAAAATGTGGCAACTGTTACGATGTCTTTGAATATCCAGCTGTTGCAGCAGCCATACTTTCTTTGTCTGGACCATCCCTCGAAAGAAGACTTATACTCCGAGCTGGCAATCAACATAGTCAATATTATTAAGAACATCACGATATTTGATTTTCTTGTACTCTTCAGATTATAGCAACAATGCTTATTAATGATTACTTATTAATTTGTTATAATATTTCATCTTTTTAAATTAAATGCATTTTTTCTTTTCAAACATGAAAGATTTCGATTTTGAAAAATCGTTTAAAAAATTTTTTAATTTATGGGCTAAATAAGATACATTACACCTTACATGAAGGCCTGACTTTATACCTTATATGAAGATATCTTAATTACAAAAGAAAAACTTTTATTCATAATTTTATTGGTTTTAACAAAAACTAAAAATTTTTTTAATTAAGATGAAAGTCTATGCTTTGTTTTAAAAATCTTGATTGGCTTGTTTATATGAATCGGAAGTCAGAAAGGTATTACAAAGGAACTTACATTTTTACTTATTATCCAAAATTACTAATCAGAATCTCTAACCTAAGCAATTTTGGTTTGTAGCTCTCTATAGTCATTTTTAACACTTTTTAGCTAATTAGACAGGGACAAACAGTTTAACGGAGTCCAAAACCACTGACAAACATCCATATCAACGCCATGATTCTAACCTACTATAAAGCATGTGGGTTCCAAAGGCCAGAACGTAAGCGAGGAGTCTCTGAACTAAAAACGAACAAAATAAGTAAAAAAATCGTTTCGGACATTTTCAAAAGCGGTCAAAACCCTGAGGGTACGCTGAATGATTTGGAAGGTGTGAGCGAAGGAATAACACTGAATCTAATTCGAAAATGCCCTGTAATTTCGAAACGAAAGCTAATGTAATTCGATTTCGCGGTCCGTCAGCCGCAGATGAAGTTTTAATGCCAGTAATAAAATGAACTGTGAAAAGTTGTCGTGTTAAAGAGGGGTAACAGCCACCTGCAACCAGATCAATGAGTGTAGTTTATCTGAAGTAAAGTTGGGCTTTCGTCTCTGTTTGTGGATACATGGAGGCCATTGAATTGGTTGCAGTAATGCGATTTAGATGAAACCCTTAGCACAGAAAAATTCAGTAAGTCCGATTTTTCAAATTGTTTGAAATGCAAATCATGATTCGTTGAACTTGCTGGCTACTTCGTACTAAAATAAGCTTGAAAAATTCTAATTCTTCGAGTCGGAAAGGAATGCTATCAATTTCTTCCAGAAATGAAATGAAAATGATTTGAGAGATATATTAATCTTTCATTTGCAAATGCAGCTATTGATATCATAGAGCAATTTTCTCTGTTTTATTCTATTGTGAAGATATACACAGGTCATTTTGCAATAGTAGCTGAAATATTTTTCTAATTTTTTTATATAAGAGTAATTTACATTCCAAAAACATTATATGGCTCGATGGCCAATTGGCTTGCCATCTGGCCTTTGGTACCACAGGCTTTAAATTGTGGAACCCTGGCGGTGGAATGGATGCTTGTAAAATGGTACAAATCCCACGTTAAAACTATAGGTCCCGGTCTAATTTTGTCCAAAGTGCGTAAGAAAATGATCGTAAAAGCGGCAAAACCAAACAAACCAAAAATATTATTGTGTTAATTTTTGTGTTCGTAGGAAAACATTTTTGAAATTTTATTCAGAGAAATTATAGGATTTATGTTGGTTATTGAAACAGTGAAAGTTTACATATTTTTGATAATCTAATTAGAAACTAATTTGCGTAATTTTCTCAATAATTTACCTAATTCGTAATCTAAAAACTATTTTGATTTTATTTTCATTTAATTCCTATGGCATGTATATGTATATATATATAATATTCTGCCACATACCAAGGGTTTATATTAACTTGTTAAAAAGTTTGCAACGAAAATTAAAATCTTCTATCCACTCTAAATACTCTTACTGAAGAGTATAAAATGGCTTTTTGTGACTGGATGACATTCTAAAAAAATATCAAGTTCAACCTTTTCAGGAAATTTACTTTTCCTTTCACTGCAGAAAGGAAAGTACATACTTTGACACATCCGGCTCCATACATTAGCATCCTATTAGGTAATATTTATTTTTTATGACAGCTTGCCTTAAAAAAAGATTAACAACAATTGAACAAAAACCCGGATTGAGAAGTTATTGCAACATCCTAGAATACCCCGATTGTGGCTCGATGAAAACGATATCCAATCCTTTCACTCGTCGAACTTCCCCTCCCCTTTTCTCTAGCCATTGGAATTTAAAAGAATCTGCAGAAAAATTCAATCTCCCATTGTTTGTCTGGTCGTCGAACGGTTGTTTGTGATCCAATTTTATGTCTGTTATACATTTGCAGAACAGTTCCTACTGAGGTGATATTATTGAAACACGGCAAAAGTGGCGCATAAATAGGGTTGCGTCATTCACGAAGAGGGTGATCGTGATGTGATTGACATCCAAGGTCAGACTATTCAATGGGGTGATTTCACTTTCGATGACTCACAGACATAAATGTCCAACAACATTTTTACATGTTATTTCCTCCAAAGGTGTGTTTGTCTCACTGCATTCTTATAATAGTTCTTATTAAATTGTTGGATAAGTCCTTGCATACAAAAGATTGCCAGCAAAAATAAGTTCAGGTTCAAAAAAAATAAGAATAATATCCAACTGTTTTATTTGTTTGTGTTTGTGCTTATGCCGCCGCCAACATGCGGAAGACTACGTAATAATAAATTTAACTTTCCCTGCGACATAATGGTACAAGATTTTGTTTGTGAAGGTCAGCTATTTGAGATATGGTGTTAAACAATGGGGAAAAAGGAATTTTTTTTTTCATTTTTACCATGAAGTGACCTTATTTTGCAGATCACTTGGAAGACCCTTTCATCCAAAAAAGGAGGAAAGGAAGAGATGCCAGTTAAATTAAAAGAAAAGCCAACGTATGAAGAGTTTTGTGGCTTTATTTGTCTTCCTGCTTCGCCAGCATTTTTATGTCTTCCGTGTAGTGAAATGTCCATTAATTTAACTGTTTAGAAATGCGCGTACCCTGAAAAACCCTAATGAATTCCGAGATTTGTGTTGCATTAAAACCTGATAGATTTTCCTGTGTAGATTTCTAACTATTACTTACTACAATGGGCGTAATAGATGGGTCCCCATACATTTGCGTCTTGATTGAAACTAGTTTTAAAACTAAAAACAATTTTAGAACATTTATTTAAAATACCATTATTTAATAAACCAGAGCTCTAACCAATTGGCCATCGAGTACTGTCTTCCGGCAGGAGTTTTTTAGTAATAACTTCCGTACATTTATGCATCGTATGGGTGAAAACGCCCACCAAGTAGTCTAACTATAGATGCCAGATGGTTGTACACTATTGTCAAGAATAATCATTGAGTCTTCTCGTAATAACTGCAACGGATGCCATCAGTGAACGCAATCCTTCCGCTCGCCAGCTGCGCATTTTACCACGGAGCCACAAGTGATGCATTTTTTGCTATTAATGTTTTGCCCACATTGAGGACCAATGCGGAGCTAGCTGGCAGAGCGTTAAAATTCGAATCCTCTGGGGACTTTGACATCAACTGGTCAATTCGAACTTTCTGAAACTAAAACAGTCATGGCGGTACCATTGTACAACATGTGTGTAACCATCGATGTTCAGGCTGCCTGATAAGAGTGTTTAGGGTTTTTTTTTACATACAACTGGTAAAAATGCAGGGCAGTTACCCCTTAAAGTTTTTACCTCATCCACCATCGGTGGATTTTTATGCATACATAACCAGAACTCTAATCCTCCAGATGTTAAAACAAAAATGTCTTTCTTATTCATTTTACACCACAATTTACTTTTAAGAATCATTATGATATACAAACGTATGCTTTTAAAAGTTGGTTTATCTCAAATGAACTTTTAAAAGAACAGCAATCAAAAACCAGTTGACAAAAGATTTGTCATCTGATGTCCAATTTCAAAAAGTAATTCTATTCAAGATATTTTCTCTCGAGGGCTTTTCAATAGGTTTCGAAAGAAACAAATCGTTACATTATTCGACGAGTACTTTCTTCTGCTTTGCACTTTTGTCAGCACTTGTCTTGTTGTTCGGTGAACTTGTCGCTCGATCGCCGCAGGGAAGGTGCCTCAATGTCAAAAGAAATTCGTATCTTAACTCGATCAGGTCAAAGTCATAACAGGTATGTAATTCCTGGCCAAAATGAAGCAACGAATGAGAGAATATAAAAACAAAGAAGGCGTCAGACTAAACAACCTCTTTTTTATTTCAACTTGAGTAATTCTGAGCGACATAATTGGCAGTGAAAAGATATGGTCAAAAATGCTGTTTAATAAATTCGAGAGAGAAAATTTCAATAAATATTTCAACAGTATAAAATGTAAAACTTTTTATTCGGTTGACTGGGTTTTTGAAATTCTTGCTTTATTTTTTATTCTTACGCAATTACTGATGTTGCTGAAATTGTGAACTCGTAAAAAAGTTTTAGATGAATAAATACATTTATAAAGTATTTCATATACAGCATTTTGAAATTGTTAACAAAGGCCTCTTGACGAATGTCTCTTGAGAAATGAACTTTTACAGAGTAATAAAATACCTTAGAGTCACTTCACATGTTAGCTAACAAAATATTTTCTTTCAAGTAGTAGTAGATTGATGTGTCAGTTACTTTTATTCTTTCATTTCAATCAAAATCCTGTCTTTAAAGAAATTTTCTAAAGCTTTAACTGGTCAAATTTTATAATTTCTGTAGAGCTTTTTAGTTTTTTTTTTTTTTTTTGAAACAGCGAAAACTTTTTCACTTTAAAAATACCAATATCTTTTTGTGTCATATCAGTAGGATTAAAAACTCAAACTTGAATCGAAGGGGAAAAGATGGCTGTCGGAATTCAATGGTTTGAGGTTTGGTTTGGTTTTTCGCTGTGCGGCCACTTTAGGCTAATTAGACCGGGACCTACAGTTTAACATGGATTCGAACCACTAGCAAACCTCCATACTACCCCCATGATTCGAATCTGAAGTCTGCGGTACAAAGGCCAGAGTGCTAGCCAATTGGCCATCAGGCCGCCAATCGTTTGAGAAGCAAACTGCCAAACCTATGATGCAAGAACCGTTATCAAATGATCTCAAAAGTTAAATCTCTAACACAAAAAAGTGGGACTAAGTCTTTAATTGTAAATCAACAAGTCATAAGCTATTAAATAAAACACACTTTAAAGAAAAAAAATGTATGAAATCGCTCATGACCTCCTACAACTTCTTCGAAGGGAAAGAGTAACAACTGATGAGAAATGGATTTTTTCACAGATAAAAGCCAAAAATCTGAAGTGATACATAAGGATAGGCTAAAACAGACAAGACTCAATTCTTTTCAACTTTGAAAGTTCATCCTAATGACTTCATGGTCTAAATGGGTATTTTTGCAAATGGAAACACGAAACTTCGTTTTGAGCAGCCAGGAGCTAAAATCAATTAATCAACTCAAATCACTTCATTAAAAAAAATCTTTAGAGGGTTTTTTGATACGTGGTATAGTAAATTTATCCAGATGGTGCTGGAGTGTAAGACTTGATACCTTTTCATACCGCTAAAAGTACGTTGAATTTGCTCAACGAGGTGAAGAGGAATTCAGAAAGCCTATGTGAAATTTTCTATGTCAAAAGCTTGTTATATTGATAAACATCATTAATTTGTGTATTTGCATTAAAAATACCAAAGCATCAAAAGTGATTCTTAAAATTATTTCATTACCCTGTAACAACATTCAGTCTATGCACTTTTGCCGAATATTTAATTAAATTGTTTATTTAATTTATTTATTCATTTTATGTGTGAAATTCTGTTAAAATTCAACAAGTTGTTTACCAAAATAGTAAACAATAAAATTTTTCACACTTTTATTTATAATAACATAAAGTAAATTGTTTTTAATGCTATAGAATGGGTGTCTCCAAAAAGAAAAAAAAAAATCGCAGAATGAAAAACCAAATTGAATTAGAAGAAAAATTACATCGATGCAGAAGAGCCTGTTTTAATTTTATCATGCATCTATGACTTTTAAGTTATGATCATGACATGTAGCAGAAATTAATTTGAATATGTTCGGAAAAAAAAATCGATAAGATTTGGAAAAAAAAAAATTTTGCAAAAAAAAATTATTTTCCTGTTTCTGTCATGCGAGATAAGTTTGATCGAAAATGAAGTCACCCATGAGTCGGAAGCAGAAATCGCCCCGGGCACTCGCGCATGCGCAGGGAGGGAGCTTTTCCTTTCCTCAGGAACAAAGTAACTAATGGGTGGGAGAAGGAGCCACGGTTCCGGATGTGATCTGCTTCAAGGAATACAGACGTCAATAACATTCTTTCAATCACTGATTCACACCAAAAATGAAAAAAAAAAAAAGTGCTGAGAGGTCCAACACTCAACATTTGTATTATTTTTTGCTCTGTCAATCCTTGACAGACCGGATCAACTCAAATTTTTGACGGATGTAGTGATGAAAAATTTTGGGGATTTTTTTTTCCCCTCTGTTTTATTAATATTGGATTATGACAATTTTTGTTATTTTTAACAAATTTTTTGAATTTAAATTCATGTAAAATATTTGAAATGTTGTAAATTAATTCGAATGGTATTATATCTAATAATTTTGTTCAAAAATCCGATGAGTTATTGCATACCATTTTTTTTTTGGAATTCTGTTTTATTCGTACTAGAAAATTAGTTTGAGTTATTTTAGGTAGACTATTAAAAGTGTGGCAAGATACTAAAGTAATAAATTCTCAGTACACGTAATAGGATTTTTTTTTATTTAAAATGTAATAATTTAAATTGTTTGTCAAATATGAAGTATTTTTCTTTTTTTTTCTTACATTTTAGTTTTTTATTTAAATTCCTTTTCTTCATTGGTCCCACGGTGGGCCAAGGCCGTCTGCCCTAGTAGCATATTTCGAGACAGATTATTCTCGAGATTTAGATGAGATTATTTTCTTTTACGTAGTCAGCCATACGTCCAACAGTTATATTAGACTGGTGGTTAAGGTTAATTCTGAATCACTACAAACATACTTGGCACCTCCGGGATTTCGAGCCTGAAATCTGTGGCTCCGTGTGCCAGAATGCTTTTATATATATATATATATATATATTTTATAATGTTTAGTGTTTTGTTTTTATTATTTATTTATAATAATTTTTAACCCACGGGCTAGTTACAGTAAGATAGCTAGATACACAGTGATCTTCAGAAGTCTGTACATCAAAAATATAAAGTTATTCTTTTGCTTCAACTTCAATTGAATTTGCACAAACTGTTAACAGCACCCACAGGGTAGTTACAAAAGAGATCAGCTAGATACAACAACGATCTTCAGAAATTTGCACGTCTCAAATATAAAATTATTTTTTTGCTTCAACTTCAATTGAAGTTGCACAAACTATTAACAAGAGCAACAGACTTTTCGAATACAGTAATTAAAATATATATAAAGTCTTCATCTATTAATGCCTGTTAACATACCAAACTTCATCGGGTACGCATTGCTCACCAAGCTGTGAATCATAGAAGGCAAAGAGATTAAAGGAATTAACCCCAACGGATGCTGGCTCATTTGCATGTACGTCGTTACTTTTCCCAGAGCAGTTCACCTTCATTACCGAGGCAATTACGGAAAGCAAGGGTTGAACTTTTTAAAAAAGATCGCACCTGCCATGTTCGTTAAACTTAAACGATTGCTGGGTTGGGGCAATAAATAAACAAAAAAAATGTCGGAAATGCGACGATCCATTCCGACATCCGGACAAAACAGGGCTTTCGTGGATTGCTTATTTTTTTGTTTTTATTATTATTATTATTACTTAGTGCTATTATTACTGCTATTTCGTAGAAGCAGATTTGCATCCGGTCGTTCCGCCATTTGGATATCCCAAACCAGTAGACCAATTTAAAAAGACGCATTTGTTTTGTTATTTAATTGCTATAAATTAAAGGGGTTTTGTGAATATTATTTATGAGTTACAGCTGTTTCATAGCCACAGCACATAGCTATTTCATATACTTAATCTTACATAATACATTTTGGTTGTGTATTATATAACAAGTAAATGAAGTAGATATTATATTATTAACTAGTAATGAATGTTTAATTGATGTGTTGTATTAAAAATTATTGTTGCTTTAATATAGATTTTAAATTATGAAATTTTTTAAAATCCTTTATGGCTTTATTATTTTATAAAACTTTTTATGGTCAATAAAAATTTCTTAAGAAAATGCATTATTTGTAAAATAATTCAATGAAAATAATTAGAAATTTATCATTATTGATAAATTATTGTTCATAGTTTCTTCATTTTTTATTGATCATAAAGTTTTTGAAATTCATTATGGCTTTATTATTTTTTTATAAATTTTTCTGAACTTAAAATCTATAATTGAAGTAATTTGTAATACAACACCCAATAACACATTAGTTAAAACATACATTTCTAGTTAAAAATATAATATCTATTTCATTGCATATAATACACATCAAAAATGTATTATATATGAAAAGCTATGTGTTCTAAGAATGAAATAGCTTTATCAAATAAATAATATTCATAAACTTTAGTATATTATACATGCAGAAGTATACTATGAATAGATCCTTCTTAAGAATACAGAAATTTCTATTTCTTATTATTAAAGAATTAGTTTAGTTTATTTAGTTTTTTCAATTGCTAAATGAAAGCAATAATAATTAAGAACTATAAAGAAATATTATGAGAAAGTTGTGAAAATCTGATCTGAAGTGAAAAAGTTTCACTGAAATACTATTCCTTTTTGTATGCCATTCCATTTCTAGAAAAAAAAAAAATATGTCTGTCTTTTCACAATATTTCACGATAATAGTTCTTAAAAAAAATAATGCCAGTAATATAAAAAAGCCCATTTAGAAAGTCCTGCACAGTGTTTTGAGTAGCAGACGTCTGATGACGAATGAAAAAAAAAAAACCGTTTTTGAAGAAAACAAAAAGTAAATGGAAAAACCGCACATTAGGTCTGGAAGATTCACGAGACTCGGACCATCGACTTAACTGGTGGCTCAGTTACTTTTAGCTCTTTCTAAATGTCACTTTCCAAATCATTCCTTTTCATGAAACGTGTCATTTGGAAGACCCAACACGCGACATACTGACACTCTTGAAAGCGGCCATATCCTTTGAAGGTCGATATTTCAGAGGTTGAAGGCTCTGTCACGCCTAGTTTAGCGCGCCGAATGTCAAGATCCTCTTTAGACCTAATGGGTGTTTTTCTTCCCCCTTGCTTGAGCGCTTAAAATCTCTGGAGCGAAACAGAATTCCACAAAGACAACTCACTCTCACTCATTAAAGCGATTAATTCGACTTAAAGAGCCTCTCCGATCGAATTAGACGGCGGGGAATTCATAACAATTTCCAAACAAACCTTTTTGTTGTTGTACGCAATGCTTCCAAGAGGGGCATGGCCCTTCACACTTCAGATTTTTACTCTTCATTAGTTTGGATTCGCCTCCATTGTTGAAGATTGCTGTTGTATGAACCTCCATTCATTTGATTGGGTAGGCATTCCGCGGGCGTTCGAGCTTGGATATTTATTGCTGGTAGTCTTCAAGGCGAGAATCAATTTCTGTTAAATTGTTTTCAAAGATTCATGCATTCCTATCCATTTCACTGGTCAAATCAAGTTATATGCGTTCAGCGTCTTGTTGTGATTAAACACCCGAATAGGAATTAGTTTAGTCAAGCGATTGTTGTTTACAGTACACAATCTGAAGCTGCATATCCGTATTTATAGTTAGTTGTTGTTTGCAGAATTCGAACCGCTAATTCTTAATGATGACTAATTTTCAATTAATTCAGTTGTTGGTTTACTTTTTTATTCATTTGTTTTCATCTTCATTGTTTTTCTGGTTACGGATTGTTTTCTAAGATTCATGCATTCTATCCATTTCATTACTCAGATCAATTAAGTTATATGGATTCAGCATGTTGATGTGATTAAATTCCACAATAGAATCGGTTAGTCAAACGATTGTTTATAGCTAATACACAATCTGAAGCCCCCTATCAAATTTGTATTTAGTTAGTGTTTATAGGATGTGCACCAATAAGCTTTTTTAGATTCTTTTGTAATGATGGCTTCATCTTTCATTGATTTCCTGGTTAAAATTGTTTTCCAACATTCATGCATTCCTATCCATTTTATTGCTCAAATCAATTAAGTTATATGCATTCTGCATCTTGCTGTTATTAAATTACAGAATAGAAATTGGTTAGTCAAGCGATTGCTATTTACAGTATACAATCTGAAGCCGCCTATCCAAATTTGTATTTAGTTAGTGTTTATAGGATGTGCACCAATAAGCTTTTTAGATTCTTTTGTAATGATGGCTTCATCTTCATTGATTTCCTGGTTAAAATTGTTTTCCAACATTCATGCATTCCTATCCATTTTATTGCTCAAATCAATTAAGTTATATGCATTCTGCATCTTGCTGTTATTAAATTCCAGAATAGAAATTGGTTAGTCAAGCGATTGCTATTTACAGTATACAATCTGAAGCTGCCTATCCAAATTTGTAGTTAGTTATTTTTTTTATAGGAAGTACACCGATGATTCTTTTTTAATTCTGATTTCCTGTTTTGAAATAGTTCAGTTAAAAATTTACCTTTTTTATTAATTTACATTCTACTTCATTGATTTTCAAATGTTTTTTTTTTATTTGTTAATATTTTTAAGTACTGGAGGAGAAGCATTTCATGTTAAATCACTTGAAAATTTGATTATTATTATTTTTTTCCTTTTTTTTTTAACGAATCAATGACTTCTTCACTTATAGGATTCTTTGAATTCCAGATATATAATAAACATCTTTCAAAAATATTTCTGAAAAGAATCTCGCATCATAAAATAATAAATGAAAAACATTTTTACTTATAATTATAGTTAAAAAAAAAAAAAATATCTAAAGGAATACACATTTAAATTTTTTTTCTTTATGAATTCGAAGGGAAATTGTTGAAAGCAATTTTCTAATCATCAAATTTTTTTAAGCAAAATAATCGTGTAATTTCTAATATAACATGAGCAGCATCATAAAAAAATAACATAAGCAATCATGCAGTAGACTAGAAATAAAATTAAATTAACATTTTTTTTTTTTTTTGTGTGTGTGCTTTACATTTTTGTAGTATTTCAGTGTTTGCTTTGTGAACAACATTAGCATTCAAGAACAGAAAAAAAAAACTTCCTTTTAACTTGATGAGTAATTTATTCGTTCTGACAATTAACTTGACGACTATATTCCTTCTTCAAATTCATGTCTCTCAAAAACCATGAATATAAATGAAGAATATCAGACAGTTTGAAAAGAATGTAATTTTCTCCGTGTCTTTTTTTTTGGTTTCCTTATTACTACATCATTTTTTATTTATTTATATATTTCAAACAGACAATCATTCTGACATTCTACATTAAGCTGCAAACTATTACTTATTTTAAAAAGAGGAATCATTTTAACTAAAAGGACAGAAGAATAATCTAGGGGTCATCCATGAACACAGAATTGGAATTCTCAATCGCTGTCATTAAATGTTGCACAACTTTTTCGTTCGCTCGAATGGATGGTTTGTCTTGCTGCACGATTCACGCGCGGCAAAAAGGCAAAGTGAAGCAAAACACAAAAATGTTTTTCGCGAATTGAATATGTGGGCAGCAAAGAGGAAAGGGCCTTGAGAATTGTCTCTGAAAAAGCACAATTCAGCAGCTGCTCACCAAGGATAGAGATGAGCAAACGCTGCTTCGTGACAAACACTTCTATGAATAAAAGAAATCGTGGAGGATTTCTTCAAAAAAGCTTCGGACACTCTTCCTTTTACAAGGCTTCTCTCACTCTCTCTCTCTCGTTCTTCCTAGAAATTCCGTATTCCGAATGTGAGAAGAAATTTTACGGTGGCTGTTGTGACAAGAGGTATGCCAATTCATTTTTGCTTTTCACGGAAAAAATATATCCATTAAAACAACGTAAAATTTTATTTCCGTCATAAAATATAAACGGTTCATAGTAATATACTTAATTTCCAATTAATTTGCTAATCTTTGAGACGACATTGTACTCTTTGAACATTTTTGTAAAATATTTATATTCAAAGTTATAAGTTTATATGTAGCTTATTTAAATGTACATAGTTTTTGTTTGAGATAAAAAAAAATTTAAAAATAAATAATTTTTAGAAGTTAACAATTTTTAGTGTTTATTATATATTTTCTGACGCTCGGTACCACAGGTTTCGGGTAAAAATCCTGGCGAAGTCATGGATGTTTTTATGGTTTGGGATCCATTTTAAACTGTAGGTCCCGGTCTAATATGACTGTATAGGACTTAGCCATAGGTTTGACAACCCTACCCCGTAAAAAGAAAACATCTGTTTCGGAATCTGCCAGTAGGCAGACGGCAATTCTCCAGTATGTACTGTAGTGCCAGGGAGTTAGTTAGTGATTATATATTTTACTATTTCAAGTAAAAAAAAAAAAAAAAAAATTTCTCGTCATTTCTGAGCATGGAACTCAATCGGGTCTTGTATATTTATTCTTTTATATATATATATATACCAATAGGTTTTTATATATTGATATTTTATATGTGTTTTTTAAACGATTAAAGAACGGGATTTTGTAAATTTTGTTTTAGCAAATTAACTTATAATCTAAATTTTTATTGCGCTAAGGAATTATAGAATATGAAATAAGCTTTAAAAAATAATATTTACAGTTATTGCAAACAAAAAAAAAAATGAAATAAAAATACCCCCTCATCGAATCACCTATTTTTCGGTTACCGTGTCCTCTTTATAAATTTATTTTTGTTAAACTTGAAAAATCGTATCATAAATTGTATTTATTATGAATGGTTTAATATTAATACTCTAAAACAACAAAAAAAATTCTAAATAGGCCAGTTGGAAATTTTTTTTTTTTGTAGCATATAAATCTCAACGAATTAAAGAAGGATTGTTTGGGTTGGACAATATTCCTTAAAATGTTCTAATGTGAAACCAATAGAAAAAATGTATTAGAAAATAAATGAATAGTTTAAAAAAACTAAAAAACATGCTTTTAGAGTTAATCATTCTAAAAAGTAAAAAATAATTGTTAACATAAGAATAAAAGGACTGAGGTGAAAATGAATGTCACTGTTCTAAAAGCGTGAGGTGCTTGATATGAATTGTTATAATTTTTCACTAGTTTCATTCCGAAATGCAGAGTTAGTTTTAAAATGTCATACAAAGCACCCCACGCTTTTAGAACAGTGACATTCATTTTCTCGTCAGTCCTTTTATTCTTATGTTAACAATTATTTTTTACTTTTTAGATTGCTTAACTCTAAAAGCGTGTTTTTTAGTTTTTTAAACTATTCATTTATTTTTTACTTTTTAGTTTGATTAACTTTAAAAGCATGTTTTTAGTGTTTTTAAACTATTATATTTAAATGAGGTCCCGGTACGGTGGAGTGGAACTATAGTTCTTACAATAATGTAATTGTGAGTAAAACAAAGGCTAAATGCGAATAGTCCGTTGTGTCACTGTCCCACGTAGGTTTGAATGTCTTTACTGAATACTTTCATTCTACATGGGTTAAATTGCTCTTCATAAATTAAAATAAAATCTGTAATCCTGGCGATCTTAATCATGATGAGATAATAAACTTATCAAACTATTTTAGTGTCGTCGGTCCTTGATAAGTCTACAACATTTAAATTAAATCTGATCGCTTAAAGTAGGGCAAAATCGAGCCCAAAGAGTCGGTTACAAACAAACATACAGGTGAAACTAATATAAAAGCGTATTAAAAGAATCAACTGTTTTCTTTCTGAAAGATGCCTGTAAATGTTTCTTTGCAGCTTAAATAGTGTATATGAGGAGAAACAGATCTCCAGGGAAAAAAAGTCAGTTATATACATACAAACACACATACATACAAACATACAGGTGAAACTAATAAAAAAGCGTATTAAAAACATAAATATAAAGAAATATGTTCAAACCAAATCGGAATATAACAGGTTATTTGAGTACCAATGGTTCAAAGACTAACTCAGTTTTTGTTCGCAATTCACGATCTTCAATGTTTGGATTAAATGCATAAATTTAGCTTCTAAAATGCTTAAAAAATACAGCGATTTTTTTTTTTAAATTTATTTGTATATGCTGTTATTTTTTTCTATTATTGATGGGGATTACAATTTTTTTACTTCTACAAAAATAACAAATAATTAATGA
The DNA here is from genome assembly GCA_021605095.1 of Caerostris extrusa. Lineage (NCBI taxonomy): Eukaryota > Metazoa > Arthropoda > Arachnida > Araneae > Araneidae > Caerostris > Caerostris extrusa. Next base: position 26,100 of record BPLR01005179.1, on the reverse strand, counting down.
ATAAAAGTTTCGTAATAATTATTTTTGAAGAATTATTAGACCACTTCACTATTTCTTTTTGCTTAAAAAAATTGCTAATTTTTATAATAAAAGTTACTTGTAATAAAGGAATGTTACAATAAAAGGAATTTCGACATTTTACTGTGCTGTATAATTATCACATTTTTTTTTAGATTATATATGAATAATTTTCTAATATATCTCGATTTGAATTTTTGCTAAGAAATAATTACATGAATAAAAAAATCATTTGAATTGCTTTTAATTAATTTTTAATGATGATTATGAAATTTTAATGCATTTTTAAATAAACCTTAATTGTTTTTTAATGTTTACAGTATAAATTATTTCAATTAAATCTGTACCTTTCGCAACATATGCATTTGCTTTTAATTAAAATCATTTCCTGCATTAAATTAATTAATAAAAATAAAAATAAATATTTTTCCTAATAAGATAGTTTTAATTAAACCTCTCTTATTTTTATGGCTCCATTCAAGACAGGAGGTTCAGTTGCCTAATCAAGAATGACTAGCTACATAGTTATCTCAATTTATATTTAAAAGTAATAATATGAGTTTCGTAAAATACCTAATGATTCAAAGAAGCATTATAATTCCATAACTTCCCATTACATTTTTTATATATAAAAAAATTACAACCCTAAACTGGTTTTTTTTTCCTTTATTACGCGTATAAGTAGTTTACTAGTAAAAAGTGCATTACGATTCATCAAAAAATCATCAATATCTCACGCAGCAAATCCTTTTAGGAAAGGACAAAAAAAAAAGCAATTTTATTTTAATACATCACAAAAATTCCCCAAATTTTTCTTCCTTTTTTTTTTTTTTCCCTTCATCTTTTGATAATGTAGATACATTTTTTCCCCCATCGGGTTTTTATTAAATCGTTATTGTATGCTTAACCTTGCTTGTTACGAAACTCTATCTGTAATTTCAAGATTTTTTTTTTTATTGCTGTTATTATTGTGTTTGGAGCGGATTCTTCATCGAAGTTCGCTTTTTCATTTCTTTTTTTTTTTCTTTCTTTTTTTTTCTTTTTTCTTGTTCTTTTATAACTTCTTTTACGATCCGAACATCTCTCAGAGGTCTATGGCCGGTTGTTGCCCGTAAGTAAAAACACGGATTGGCGAAGGGGGATCGTTGCGAGACATTAAAAAAAAAAAAAAAAAAAACTGGTTTGTTTCCTTTCGTTTACTTGTAATCGTATCGCCAAACACTGTCGCCAACGTGTTGAAAAGGGATTTATAATAATAAATCCCTACTTCAGCCTGATGGAAAATCTCTTTCGCTTTATTCTTACAAAGATATGCTAGGCTTTCTTTGTAGTTAATAATAGTTCACGCAGAAAGTAAATAAATATGTTATTATGAAAAATGAATTAAATAAAGTATTAATACGTGAAACGAAATAACAAAATAAAAAAATAAAAACTTTTACTCAACTGCGAAAATAAATTTAAAAAAAAAAAAAAAAAAACACTAACTGTAATGTAATGAAAAAACTGAATAAAGAGTTAAAAAAAAAAAACATAATAACATAAGGATCGTTTTTTTTTAACAATATTTTTAATGTCATCTATCAGTTAATATACAATAATTTATATATCACTTAATATATAATAATCTATCTATCAGTTTAATATATAATAATCTATCTATCACTTAATATATAATAATTTATCTATCACTTAATATATAATAATCTATCAGTTTAATATATTATAATCTATCTGTCAGTTTAATATATAATAATCTATCTATCAGTTTAATGTATAATAATCTATCTATCAGTTTAAAACATAATAATTTATCTATCAGTTTACTATATAATAATCTATCTATCAGTTAAACTGTTTTTTGACCCAACTTTTCTTAACATTTCAGGAATTGTAATTGAAATTATCAATAATTTCCTTTTCTCTAAAATATAACATTTGATAATTTATTAAAATTATATTAAATAACGAAAGTTAAATTATTTAAATAATAAAATCTTAGTTTTCAGGCTATATTTTTGTTAATAATATTTAAAAAAATATCAAAACGTTTTTAACATTTTTTTTAAATAATATTAAATAAACTGCAATTTAAAAATAAATATTTTGATCGAATGCATTTTATAAAAACAAATTATTAATAATTTTTAAAAATAATTGCATATTTTGTATCTCTAGTTACTAATATACGTAAGCTTTAAAAAATCTAGAAAAGTAAACGTCAGACAAAACATCATTATTTAACAAAATAATTTCTTTTCTTAAATAATGTTAATAATTCTAGTAGTATTATTAAGGAAATGGTTGAAAGAAAAAAATTATAGTATAATCTATCTTTTCAAAATTGAAAAATTTAAGCATACTAAATCTGTAAATAAATGTTCAACTTTTTAACAAAATTGTATTTATTAAATTACACCTAATTTTTCGAGACGAGAATAACTTTAAACAAACAAGATAATGAGATACAAAAATAAGATGTAGAAAAAATATCAAACAATAAATTGTAGTACATTTTAATGATACTATTTCTTCAAAACTTGGTTGATAATAAGTATGCAAATGCTTTTTATACTAAATTTGTTATTTTTTTTCTCTCTTTTTTTTTTTTTAAAAAACAAAACGCCATTAAACTTTTTTTTTTATTTAATGGGGTTCACAAACTATAATTAATGAAAAGAGTAGTTTTTTTTTTTTTTTTTTTTTTTTTATGAAATTAAATAAATTCACATTCCTTAATTAAAAGTGATGTTCGTTTGTATTCGAAAAATTGATTTCAACTCAATTTATTTCTATATAATTTGATTTCCATATACTTAATTTCTTAATAATTTTATTTCGATCAATTCTATATAAATTATTATAATTTTTTATCATTTTATTTCCATGTAATTTCTTTCTAATTTTATTTCTATATTCATTTCTATATAATTTATTATAATTTCTTTCTAACGTTATTTCTACATTCATTTCTATATAACGTATTATAATTTTTTTTTTAAATTTTATTTCCATATAATTTTTTAAAATTTTATTTCTATATTCATTTCTATACAATTTATTATAATTTTTAAATCAAATGATATAATTGAAAAAAAGTTAGTATTAATTTTTATGCAAAAATATATAGATCTTAAATGTCGTTTTTTAATTTATTAGTCGTGTTTATGTATTTATTTACTGTTTTTTTTGTTAAATAAACAAATCATGTTGTAAATTGGTTTAATTCTACGTTAAGGATTAAAATTTAGTAGTATATTTTCAGATATTTATAAAATGATTTTTTTAAAAGATGATTTACAGGAAGGTAAATAAATATTTTAAGAAAATTATAAATTATTTATCGATGATGCTATACCTTTATTTCCTTATTATTGTTGTAGGAATTATTAAAAAAAAAAAATTTTTTTTTTCCTATTCATCTGGACATGGCAATACAAATAAAAAAAAATCCATCTACGAATCTAAAAGTTTACAATTGTTCGAACTGAAATACTTTTATCGTTTTAAATCGAATGATTCATTGTTTCAAATATCGTCTGATTACTCAATACAGGTCTTTAAACAGTAGGAATGCAATGAAAACAAACGGCAAAAATGTGCTAAAGAAAAAAATAGAGCATACATTATAAACACAATAACACTACTTTGTTTTTGTTATTATTTCTAAACATTGTATCGGGTTCGAAAAAAAAGAAGATAAATTCAAGAGAAAATAGCAATAATTAAATAAATAAAATAAAATGGAATACGTGAAAGCCTTTCACTGAATGTACAAAAGTAATTTAAAAAATTGTTTTGTAATGAATTGCTTTGCAGAAACTGTGTAAGCTAAAAGTAGATAAAAAATTTCTTGAAAAAAATTTTTTTTTCAAACATCAGTTGAGAGTCTTGTATTTAATGATTTCCTATATGTCTGATTTCATCTTTTATCTTTTGTTTTGTTTTTGTTAATCAATTAATCATTCAATTTTACATTAAATTTGTACATTGTACAATTCAATTGTATTAGTGCATGCATTGTATTGTATTCAATTGTAGTTGTTCAATTAGTACAATTGTATGTACTGTATTTAATTGTACAATTGTATGTATCGTAGAAAAAAATGTACAATTTTATACATTGCAATTAATTATACAATTGTATGTATTGTATAAAATTGTACAATTCTATGTATTGCATTTAATTGTAAAATTTTACATTAAATTTTTACTTTGTATTTGTTTACTAATAAAAGTTTGTGAGGAAATGATCTTTTTTATATAAAGCGTCGAAAATGCTGACTTCAAACGAAAACAGAATTTTTTCAAAGAATTCAAAACTCCAACCAATAATTATAAATCATGATTCGATCCACTTTCGATCAGGTTTCTTCTATATCATCGATTTTGAGATTTTTATCTTTTATTTCTTCAAAAAGATATAATTGTAGATATGGATCCATTTCAAACTGAAATCGAAATTAAAATAATTTTTTTAACCCTTTTTCTGATCACCGTTATGATTGAAAACGAAAACCCGGGGTCAAAAATCGAAAGTCGCCAAAGCCTGGACGTCTCTCCTCGCAGAACCTGCCCCGATAGCCCCGGGGCCGCAGATGCTGATGGCCGAGATTTGGTTTTAATTCCTATTAACGCCATCTTGAATCCAGTTATTGGCCTTTGAGAGTCTGCTTGACCTCTAATCCTTCCCTCTGCCTCGTAAACAAAGGCGCCAAGGAGACGTTTATATCCACTTGATTGTTGGAGAATTTAAAAAATGAGATTGTTATCATTCCATCCGAAAACTTCATACGATTGTATTTGAAAAATACTTTTCTTTTTTTAACTACTCATTTGCAAATTAATACAAATGACAGTATAATCTTTTAAATATTAATTTGAATTGAAAATGCCAAAATTAATGAGAATGAAGTTAAATAAACCAGTGGCTTTACCATGTAATTCATCCGGGATTTTGAAAATTAAAAGGACACCGATTTAAATGCATTTTATAAATATAGATATAATATTGTTTAGGAACAATAAAGTTGTCTCTTAATTTTTTTATGAATGTAACCATAGTTAATAATTTCGCCATTTGTTTAAGTTGTAAAATAAAAAAAAAATGTACTCTGAAATAAGTAAACATTTAAATATAATAAATAAATGTAGTAAATATTTTAGTATTTTTATCATTTAAAAATAATCATAATTAAAAATAATAAATAAAATAATCATAATAATTATATCGTATTCGTTTGAAATACCTCACAGAAATTCTCCAGACATGTGACAAATTTATATAAGTGAGCATATATGGGATCTATGTGTGTATATATTTACTTGTTAAAAATACTAAATATTATTAAATTCTTCTTCTTCTTCTTTGGCGCAACAACCCATGGTAGGCCAAGGCTGTCTAGCTACTGGCAGATTTCGAGACAGGAGATGTTTTCTTTTTTACAGAGTACGGTTGGCAGTCCTACGCCCAACAGTCATATTAAACCGGGGCCTACGGTTTAAAGTGGATTCCGAACCATTACAAACACCTATGGCAGCATTGGTACTCGAATCCGAAACCTGTGTACACCGAGCGCCAGTTATTCGGCCATTAGGCTTTATATTTGTTAAATAAGAGCATAAAATGGAAATCTATCATGAACATAATTACTTATATTTTATTGTGTTTCTCAGAATACTAAATCGACAAGCCGTTTAATTCATCCTTTGTTTGAAGACTTACAGTATTTTAATTTTATTAAAAGCAGCTTTATTGATTGATTAAGCCATTCTATGTCCCGAATCCATAAGAGAGCCAATAAAATACCCAGAAATATGTCATGGCATAAAAGTTTATACAGTACGACATTTGCAAAATCAGCTTTTATGTGGTCTTGCCTATTTCTGAAGACAATCGAAACATCACTTTCGGACCATTCATTAAATATCGATGAAGCGCTTACGAAATTCAGCTACTACAAAATCGCAAAACGTGCAGTGACATGAAATATCTGCTACCCGCACTCAAAATGGTTTTAAGTGCGATTTTTTTGTTTCTCCTGTCGTTACAAAAAGAATTCGATTCTCGCTACGCTTTTGTTTTTGCCACAGGCTCTTCCCCCTCATTGCCAACGACCTCCCTAACTGTGGCGGAAAGCTGCTTCATTGTTTTTGGACAGAGTTTCGGTTGTTTATAGCGGTGCTACTTGGTATGCGTTGCAGCCTCTAAATGTCTGCAGTGAGTTACGGTCCAGCCACTATTTCCTGTCAGCACAGGCATCTTGAGAGTCTGGGAATTCTTTTTTTGCCTCAACTTGCAGCCACGGGGCATTACTGTTTATTAAACTATAGTCAAACAGAGACACATTCTTAAGAATCGGGTATTTTAGGCACTTTATTTTAGGGAACCTTATTTCAAATGACAAAAATTACGCTAAGGCACTCTTCGGACGGTTCTCAAAGTGTTATAAAACTATCCCGACCCTGGCTAGACCAAGCAAACAATAACTTTGATATGGTTCTCCAGTAAAACTTTTAATTAAAAACAATATAACAGAAGATATCTCGAATTCATGTGGATCTTTGTTACGTTAGTTGACTACGAGAGAAACCCGTTAGATACCAACAATAGATTGTGAAGGTAGCGTATATTCTTTTAATTCAATAAATTTTTTTCTGCTTTGAGTAAAAGGATATGGTTCTTGTATTTTTCGTCATTGAACTAGGTTTGGATTTTCGCTCTACGGCCCTTTTTTTTGCACACTTTAGGCTAATTAGACCGGGTTCTGTAGCTTAACGTGGATTCCGAACCACTCACAAACATCCATGTCACTTGTAGACACGTTTTCAAAAACGTGGATAACGATGGCGTTGTTGATGTTCAACATCTTGCCTCGTTTAGTCGGACTGGTGGGATACGATAAACAAAGGCTGAGTAATTACACTTAAAGTCCCTCCTTCCATGAGTACACTACTCATGGGATGTCCGTCCCGCATTGCAGGCAACTGAGGGTTAGACACAACAAACACATAAAACGATTCATGATTATTTATTTGCTTGTCGATTTCTTTCTTCCACTTGGCTTCAACAGCCCACAGGATTAATTGTATTTACACTCAAAAATTAAAGAATGATATTTGAATTTGAGTTAGAATAAGAATGTAGTCATATATAAATAGATTATATACCTTTTAAATTTTTTTTTTGCTTAATAAATATGATAGATTTAAAATAATGTTCATCATATTTATTAAGTAAAGAAAAAAAAGGAAAAAGTATATAATCATCATATTTACTCAATTCCTTCTATTAGCTCAAACTCTCCTGTATATATCCTGTTCAAATTTTCAATCGTTAATAAAATGCTTTTTGTTCATCCACTCAAGTTCAAGTACATTTTTTTTTAAATTTGTAGTGGATGACACTTGATGTCAATACAGTTTTTTTCAAATATTAATTCATTAATTAAATTTAATAAATTCATTATATTTTTTTTATTTAAATTGCATATATCTACCAATAGATGGCGCCAAATAAACATAAAAAAAAATGAATGAAAATTATTTATAAAGGACTTTTCTGCAATATAGTGGCGAAAAAAAAAAAGTAGGATTATATTACTTGTTTTTATTTTTATGACACTTTTATGAGACTGTCTACAATCTTAATTTAAATATCTTTCTTTAACTTTTCTGCATGACTTAACTCAATATTTTCCAAATGGTATTTGTAATATAATGCTCTCTATATCAATGTTACACAGATTCTTAACGTCTCTATCAACATCCAAAATATATTTACGCCTTTCGGTAACCTTGGACGGTTGATACCTTTTCACCTCCCCAGTCATAATCCAATCCCTTCCCGGCGTTATTTGGTCTCAACATTTAGACAAGAGCTGGCTTTATTTGTTTCTCTTAAACCTTTCGTTCCGAGGCATTGTTTTTCTTTATTCGGGTTCTTTTACCTGCAGACCCCGAGGTCGCGGGTTAAAGAATCCCGATGTAACAAATGATCGGCATGCCTTTTTCTTTTTTTCCTCCGTGTGTTTGTTTGCTCGGTATTGAATTCACTTATCTCTTCCTTTGTGCTTGTCTAAGCCTCGAGAAACAACAGTGGATGGATAGCGTAAACTTAAATGGCAGCAGCAATTATTCTTATTTCCAGAAATTCAAGACGCAAGGACACCGGATCGGTGGTTCCGAGTTAACGGTTTGGCGTTACCGTGGAAATACTTCCAGGCATTTCTTTCACAAACATTCATTTATTCATTTTTTTTTCTAAATAGCTTTTGCGTGAATATCCCAAACACTTGCATTTATTTATGATATATTTTTTAATCTTTGTTTAAAAAAAAACAAAAAAAAAAAAAAAAAAAAAACCCGTTTCTTCATTCCCAACTCCTGTTAAGATACTGACAAGTTGAATATCTAAATTCACAGTTAGATATTTTCTTGCAGTATGAATAGACAGCTTTGAGAGGTCCTATTATGATAAAATATAAAAAATAATTTGAAATGGGGTTGTCACATGTCTTTAAAGTCAAGAATTTGAGTTATTGTTCGATTCTATTAGAAAAATTTAAATTGAGTTTCTAGTTTTAAAATAGAGTATCAATTCCTGTTAACAAACATATAAAAACAAATAATATTAGTTTTTATATATCACTATAATCTATCAAAAAATTTTGCTACACTATAATTTATCAACACACTAATAACTAATCTATACTCTAATCTATTAACGCACCAATAACTAATCTCCAGACTAATCTATCAAATTCTATAATCTATCTAATTTATTATAATCTATCGAAAAAAATTTATTTTTCATTTCAAGTAATTTTAATTTGATCATTTGAATTAAAACAATTCATTCTTTTATCAGTACTTCCTCAGCTGAATTTAATTTGCAAAGACATTTTCTGAACTGTCATATATTTAGTACCTTTTGTCAACTTTCTTGGTTTGCTTGTCGCTCAATGGCAATTTTTAGTACAGTTTAGGTTATTTAGACAGGAACTTACAGTTTAACATGGATTCGAATCAGGCCGCCGGATCTAACAAACATCCCTGCCACCGCCAGAATTCGAACCTTAAACCTGTATGGTATCGAGGGTCAGACAGCTGGCTAAGGGGCCATCAAACTGTAGTGCCAGAGAGTTAGTTAGTTAGAAATGACGCAGTTTATTGGTAAAAATCTTTTTTTCCAAACTTAGACTTATTTTGCACTTAGATATCTTATCGAAATCAAGAAAAAAATTCGATAGCTAAATTTAACTTTAACTACTTAGATATTGCAATACTATCTCCGACAAAGAGATAGCAGAAATAGTTTTAGCATATGTTATTCATGATAGAACTCTCAACTGGGAATATTTATATCAATTGGAGAGAAGCTATTAAAAAACTACATTAAATTAAATGGAAAAAATCAAATAAAAAAGGATTTGTGAGATAAGATTTTCAGCAAAATGTACTAATAAAATAAATACCAAAAAAACGCTAAAAATTGAAAACCATCGCTACTGACTTTATAGTGGCTTAGCTCTTAATACTATTAAAACTGACATAAACTGCTTTCTGGATTGCTTCAAGATTTATGATCATAAAATAAGAAAAAAAGGAAAAGTAGGTGTACTCATACATGTTCTCACTCCTTCAAAGCCATTTACCATAGTTCACGTTTCGATTTCGAAATATTTCGATAAGGTTCACTGAACATGGTCACACTCGCTTTGCCTCAATTCACATTAGCCTGCGAGAAATTTTGATTTAAAGTAGAAAATACTTTACGTATATTGGGTACCGCGGCTGCAATGTGCGACTCATTTTCCATCAAACCAACTCAATTTCTCCTTGAACATATTATTTTATTAAGCTTGAATTTTGATCGTAAAATTATTTAATTTACAACCCTTTTTGTCACTACTTGTATTGAATTTTTTATACCTAAATAGAATTTTTGAAATCTGAATGATGAATGACTAGCGCTGTGACGGTTGGTGCCACAGATTTCAGGTTCGATTCCACGGGGTTAACGTGGATTTTTGTAGTGATTCAAAAATATTATTTTTTATTCAGAAATATTTTGTTTAGTTTTAGAAAAATATTTTTTTTTAATTTAAACAGTTGGTTCCTGTCTAATATGGCTATAGAGCGTTGGACGTAGGGCTAACAACCATATCGCGTAAAAAAGGAGACATCTCCTGTCTCGAAATCTGGCAAAACCATGGGGCTGTTGCGCCAATAAATAAGAAAATAAAGAAAGTACATTCAATAATGCAATATGAAATTTTTTTCTTCTTTCTAATGCAGCTGGCAAACACAGACACCTTGGTGTTGGATGCCTTAAGGCAAGTGCTGCGCAGACGTACTCACTTTGCATTACCCAGGGGGCGCGTGTGACTTGAAGATAAGCGACGGACGCGGAGTAACAATGCCCCCGCAACGCTCTACGATCTTATTAGACCGGGACCTACTTTTTTTAAAGTGGATTCCGAACCATTACAAACAACCATGGCACCGCCTGGACTCGAACCCGAAACCTGTGGTACCGAGCGCCAGAGTGCTAGCCACTCGGCCATTCAGGCCCCTATGAAATATGAAATTAAATCATTGAAGCACACCTTTCAAATGACTAAATGGAGCCGATAGTTTTTAATGGTTCGGAACCCACTTTAAACCGTATGTCCAGTCTAATATGGTTGTAGGCCGTAAAACTGAGAATTCCGCCCTATAAAAAAGAAAAACATCTCCTGTCTCGAAATCTACCAGCAGGCAGACGGCCATGGCCCACCATGGGGCTGTTGTTGCAATGAAGAAGAAATATATTTTTTGGAAAATGTATTTTAAGAAATGAAAATTTGTTGTCGCATTTCATGTTCTTATATGTCATTGCTAAACATATATACAGATTTCGAAAACTATATTTCGAAAAATATTCTCTTTTCTGACATGCTATTGATAATAAATTGTTTTTGTGCCTTCTAAAGAGAAGAAAAAAAAATGAAACCCAAACTGCGTCTCTTAAGATTTAATCACTGTTTGTGCAAACCAGAACTAGTTAATCTCATTATTCCAGACTTAACATATTCCGAAAAGTAAAGAAATTCAGTTAAGAAAGACTAACTGAAGTGTAACTGCCTTGCAAACCTGTTTAACTTGTATGACTAACATGAACGATAAAATAGGCGATTGGGGTGAAGGTTAGCGATTTACGAGATTTTTCGTGTTGTGCGAGCCGGTATGGTAGAGGTTAACAGAGAACACACAAGAAATATATTCCAGTTTTCCAATGATGAACCTTCCTTTCCGCGAAAAAACCAAATATAGGCTTCAAGAGGACAATAATAAAATGTTTCGAGATTTATTCCGCCCGGGCCTCTCTCATCACGAACAGGCCCACCCCTCTTCCATGTGGGCCGCGGAGTGTCATTTACTCTCTCTTACGAAAAAGTTGAGAGAAGAGTGAATAGCCGAAGCATAATAAAAAAGAAGAGCCTGCTGCCAGAGAGTGAGATGTGATGCCATCTCCAAGAGAGTAATGAAAATTGTATGACAGCAGAGCTGCAGGGGGCCAGCCACCCGCCCGTGGTTTTTCTATGCCACCTTGATGGCTTCGTGACACACTTGGATTGTATCTGTTTCCATAATTCAGCAGGATGAGATGTTTTCTTTCAGTTCGGAACACCCCTCGAGGAACGTGGTCAGCAGGATACCTCCGTGCCAACCCTTTTCGAAAACACAGTTTGGGACGGATTCCGAAACGGTTTGGATGAGGGCGCGGCCCTGCACTTTCCCCTGAAGTGGAACCAGGAGGGTGGGGAAAGGTTCCGGTTTCGGTTCCGTGATTAAAGGGTATTCGGGCTGTTTTACCGAATCCGGTCATTGCTCAAGACCATTCATCTTAATCCCCCCTCCTCTTACACTACTGTCCCATCACAACGTCCACTTCTATTACTTCACCTGGCATGTAGTGTTCAAAGCAGCTGATAAAGGGCTAACCTAATCCGATAATGAATAATGTTTACTCAGTGCTATTTCTATAACAAAATGTTTCACATAATACTGCAGTAAAATTAAAAAAAAAAAAAAGAAAATATATTATCAACAGACATTTATCTAAGATTTATTATTTATAGTAATTGGATAACAAATTAATATTTTGATAAGACTTACTATTGCGTACATTGTATCATATAATTTTCAACAAAATCAATGAAAAGAAGAAAAAATCATAATCACGTTTTCTTATAAGTTACAACTTCCACCTGCTGTCTGAGAAAAAACGTGCCTAATTTGTAAAGAAAATAAAGAATAATTAATGTAAAAAGACGTTTGCAAGATTTAACAGATTTTAAAAAATATTACGTTATGCATGAATCATACTTTATTTTAAACATATTTTATACTTTTTATTCTATCAGCTGATTTTAGTGTAAAAAAAAACCAAATCTACACTTTTTTTTATTGAATTTTAAAAAGCGAAAATCGTGCTAACTAAATCGTGATTATGAAAAACTTGACTTTACAACCCTGATTATTAGGCATTCCTATAAAGATAATATATATATATATATATATATAAAGATTATATGCAATAAACTACGTATTATCTACTTTTTAATGAAAAGCGTTTAAGACCTTTTGTAATTCTATACTTTTTTTTTTTCTCCCATTACGAAACCCAGAGTTTCAAAATGTAGATAATGATGAATTATTTATAGATAGTTAGGCACCAATTCACTTGATCTCTTAATTTCTCATATTTGGATCAGATCAAATATTTCCACTGCTTATATCTTCTCACTTTCATTTCGAAATAAAGCAATTTTCCTTGATGGAAGCCATATATGGCATTCCAAGAACCCGACTTCCTAATCCACTTGCATTCTTAACCATTCCAGTCACGTAAAGCTGTGGCAATTCCAAAACAACCGGTTGAAGTTTAAAGAAGATGAGCATACGAGTCCACTTTGGTTTTTGTCGGCTGGACCGAAGGTCATCACCGATCCTCCTCCCTCCTCTTAACTGAACCTGACCCATCTCCTTATATGCACACTCAGTCAGGGGTGGAGGTGACGTCACGCCGCAACGTAACAGACGACCTCATTCGTTTCTTGTAACATGTTGCAAAACTACCCTGCTTCATAAAGACACATAACCACTTGTCAAACGGGCTGTTTTCATTGAGAGAAAGGTGGTCCAATCCCTTTGTTTTGGGTGAGAATGGCTAAAGTCACTTTCGCCCACAGCAAATCTGACAGGTGATCTGTGAGGTGTCCGGCTATGAAGATGTTCGCCATCATCATTCACTGTCACTCTTGGGTGCTGCTCTTAATTGCATGCTGTTTTAAGACGATAACTGGTTGGTAATGACTGTGGCCGACCCTGTCATTAGTTAAATAGATATTTCGAATGACATTAGACAGTTAGGGTTATGATGTCATTAAGTAATAATGGTATCGGAACTCTTGTCAAAGTAGGTGCAAAATTATTCTTTAAAAGGAAAGAGTTTCTTAAAAAGGTAACATTACGTAAAGTAACATAATTCGGTCATAAAAACCTGCGTTTAAGAGGTTCTCTTGATATTATTGCCTATGGTCATTAGAGATTGGTTTGGTTTGTCACTCTATGGTCATTTTGTGCACACTTTAAGCTAATTAGGGACCTACAGTTTTTACGTGGGATTCCGGACCACTCACAAACATTCATGCCACCGCCAGGATTCAAACTGAAGCATGTGGTACCAAAGGGTAGAGCGCTAACCATTTGGCCATCAGGCCGCTACGATCATTAGAGAAGTATGGGATTTTAGTTCGAGACAGTTAAGGCTTGATGCAGTTTTATCTCATTACATGATGATATCGAAATTTCTTACAAGCTTTCTTGGTTGAATTAATGGAGGGTTGAAAGACTGAATTACTAAAAGCATTTACTAAATAACACCATTAATAAATCATTTGCAAAAAAAGAGATGTGTTTCTTGGGGTTCCCTCAGGTTATCGTACGAACACTTTCCCCCTGCCCACGTTTAACCCAACTCGCCACCTCCGTAGTGAGTTGACTGCTCGTGAACGAAAGGAAATTAGTTCCCGGGTGAAAAACAGTATCAGTTTAATGCGTAGGTTTTGCAAGACCTTTTGCAGGTACAACAGTCGACCTTCAACTCTGAGCTGGACTGGCAGATTTTGGGTGGTGGGTTGGAATATCTGATCTCGTGATGTACATCCAAAACGTGTAAAACACCATAATTTTGTTCTATCTTTTAAAAGTGACGCATCAGTTGTGCATTTTAACAACATATTTGTGTACAACAGTTTTATTTGTTTATACTTCATGTAGATGTTGATAGTTGCAAATTAAATGGCGTGCTTTATGTGTAATACGAGCCTGTGAATTTTATTTCTTTGTTTTATTCAACTAAGGTTTCCAGTTATAATGGAATTTTCAATTATAATGGAACTTATATTTTAGTTACATATTTTTAGCCATTATAAATTCGATATTTATTTGTAAAAAAAAAATCACAAAAATTTTATTAATGATAAGTTCTCAAATTTCAATTATTTCTTGAGAGAATTCTTGTGTACAGAAATCCAATCAATTTCTAGTATAAAATACAATCAATTTTTAGTGTACAAAAATCCAATCAATTTCTTGTGTACAAAAAGACAATCAATTTCTTGTGTACAAAAAGACAATCAATTCCTTGTGTACTGAAATCCAATCAACTTCTAGTGTACAGAGATACAATTAATTTTTAGTGTACAGAAATCTGATCAATTTCTAATTTACAAAAGTCCAGTCAATTTCTGCTGTACAGAAATACAACAAATTTCTTGCTTACATAAATCCAGTCTATTTCTAGTATATAGAAATCCAATCGATTTCTTGCTTGCAGAAATTCAGTGCTTTCATTATAAAGATAGTTCTAGAAACCTGTTGGTTTGTTTTGTCTTTTGTGTTCCACTTTTTCGAAGGATATCAACGTCTCCAGCCGAGTGACACTCCCTCTTTTTCCAGTTTCAATTTTTCAGGCGGCAATGGATTTTCCTCCATCTGCCCACGCGCGCATTTCTCTTTATCTCTCGCTTTTACCTTTTTTCCTCGAGACGTGGGCGACGACATTTAGTGTCATGACGGGACTCCTCGTGTTCAGATGTCTCGCGAGATATAGGAGAAAACGAGTTGTCTGACAATTTTTCTTTTTTTTTAAACTCGCCCGTATCTCAACCCACAGTTTTTTAAACGACACGTTGCGATTGAAACAAAACTATAACAAAAAATACAGTTTAACAAAATTAATTATCTAGTTTAATTTGAGAAGGTCGAAACAGCCTGTGGATAACATGTTTTGTTATTTATGATGGAAGTCCTTCTATTAGGTTCGAGAAGGTGGGAAAGAGGGTTCGAATCCCTAGACAGCACTCCTGGGATTGTTCGTTCCAAATTATGGTGTATTGTAGTAGGACCCTCGCTACATATTCTGGATAATGCTGTAACTTCAAAATATTTACCATTAGATAGCAAACAAGGATCCTGACGGCCGAATGAGTAGCTCTATGGCCGGTGGTGCAACAGGTTTCTGGTTCGAGTCCCGGCTACTCTATGAATGTTTGTAGTGGTTCGGAATACATTTTAAACCGTAGTTCCCGGTATAATATGACTATTCCATGCAGGGCTCGTGCCTTGCTTACCGTGTAAAATGGAAAGCATATTCTGTCTCGAAATCTGCCAGTAAGCAGATGGCTTTGGTCCACCACGAGGCTGTTGCGCCAATGAAGAAAATTTAGTTTGTCGCTCTACTGGCATATTGTGCACACTTTGGACTAATTAGACGGGGACCTACAGTTTAAAGTGGGTCCAGAACCACTCACAAACATCCATGCCACCATCAGGATTCGAATATGAAGCCTGGGGTTTCAAAATGCCAGAGTGGTAAACAATTGGCTATCAGGCTGCTAACCTAGAAGAAGAAGAATCAATATTATAAATAGAATCCGCAGACGGACAAAAGAATAAATTTAATAACAACTTTAAGATTTTATTCATATTAAAAACTTAATGAAGTAACGAATGCAGAATAGTGAATTTTATTCTCATATTTATTTATTTTTCTCTTGAATTAGTCGCGTACTTTTTTTCCCCCCATAAAAGCATGGTTATGTACCTCATACGCAGCTTATTTCAATAATGGATTCGCATCTTAAAATAATTTCGAGTCAATTCGTAAACCATGAGCTGTGATTGGAGATGCATTCACTTCTAATTATTGTTTACGAGTTTTCAAAGTGGGAAAAATCAAGTATAATACAATAAGTTATAATTAGAAGCCCCGAAGAGTTGAGGAATTTTAAACAGGTTATAATAGACTACAGATCGCCATTTAAAACTTTGGAAAAAGGTTTTGTAATTTAAATATATTTCCATTTATAAATGATAAATTTGTTCATTTTTAATTGTGTCTCTTTTATCTTTGAAATATTTTTATTAACATAGATATTATTTTTGATATTCGTTTTTTTTTTATTCTTACTTTGTTTGGCATGGATTTTTGTCCCTGGGTTATTTTTTCACTTTTTTTCTTCCTCTGTAAACAATAATTATGGATTTTCTTATAGGGTAGAATTAGGTTATTGGCTATTATTGAAAGGAAGGATTACTAAAATATTTTTTTTATTTATTGTTTGGTAATTTCTTCTATCCACCAACAATTTAAATAAAAACACTAAATTTGAGGCAATTTAGATAAATATGTCTGGCTCTTGGTATCGCAGGTTTCGTATTCGAGTCTCGGCTGTGCCATGGATGTTTGTAGTGGTTCGGAATCCACTTTAATCCGTAGGTCCTGGATCTAATATGACTACTACACCACACCACATCACATCATTTTTGCCTGGAGCTGAGTTGCCCCTTTACAGTTTGGGAATGATGTGGGTGAGAAGAAGTCCAATTTAATTCTGCGACGCTCTACAGTCAATATGAGACAGGGACCTACGGCTTAAAGTGGATTCCGAACCATTACAAACATCCATTAAGTCTAATATGACTGCATAGCGTTGGACTGACAACCCTACCCCGTAAAAAGAAAAAAAAGTAGCTACAGTAAGCAGACAACCTTGGCCCATCTTGGGGCTGTTGCGCCAATGAAGAAGAAGATAAATATGAATGCCATATTACAAAACCAAATTTGTAATTTCTTTCATTTCAAAAGGGCTTTTTTTAAAATTCTTCTCAATTCTCTCCTAAAACATTCAAATCAGGGACCATAGTTAACTAATAGGTATTTTTAAGTACTTGTGTTATGCACTTTATTATGTTAAGGGTAATTTAAGAGTGGCAATTTCAAAATGTGAATGCGTTAATCGAAAAATATTTCTATTATATAAATGTTGAAAGAAATAAAAATCTATTCAGAATCTATATTTCGATTGCTATCCTTTGAATTTTATAAGAGTGGTAATTATTTATTTCATTTTTTGAGTTATTATTATTTTTATTTATAAGAATGATAAATTTTTTTTTTAATGATTTATTATTATTTTTTATCTTGTTTTACAACTAAATCATCAGCTTACCATTTACCATGGAAAATGGTATTATGCAAATGGTTTAATTAAATAAACCCAAACATAATTTTTCGTTGTAATTTGTCCAAAATAATATTTCTATTTTCTGTTTTCGTGCTTTAATTATTTTGTTTATTTGCGCCTTTTTTTTTAAATGAGTTTCTCGACAGTTGGTAAATACTGACCTCATTGACAACCCACGCCTTTTATTAACTTTCACTGCAGGATCTGCCCTCCCAAATCTGCTTCGTAACTGGTTAAAAGTGGATCTCACATAGCATAAAGTGCCTCAGGCTTTTAGAATTACAGGAAGGTCTCAATTTTAGTCTGCAAGTGCTGTCACGTGCACACCCTCCAAGGCCATTTAGTCTACTCAACTCGATTTTATTCCATTATGCCCACGAAAACAAACACCGCAAAAAGTCCGTAAATCAATTTTCCATTCTCTTTGTTGTTTATTGTTGGCATGACATTCCAGAATTGTTATTATATTAGAACCTCTTTAAGTCGAACCTCGATAAGTCGAAAACCACCAGAACTCGCAAAAATTTTTTGTTCCCTTCCCTTCAAGCCCCAAAACCTCCATTACTCGAAATTTTAACCCTCTATATGTCGAAATAATTAGTCAATCCCCAGAAGCCATTTTGATATATATTTTCCTCCGTAACTAAAAAAAAAAAAATTGGACCTCTATATCTCGAACATTAGCAATGTTTAGATACAGAGTTTAGTTTTTTTAACGTTAGTTTTTTATTGTAGTACATAATATAACTTTTAAGTTGTAAATAAACATGTTTACTACCTCTGTAACTTGAATTTTTATTTATTTTACCTCTCTAACTCAAAATAAGTTAGAAAGAATCTAAACCTCTACAAGTCGAATATTTCCTTACAAAATCCGCGTAAGTCGAAAACTCTATAACTCGAATTATTTGGCGTCTCCTTTGAAGTTCGACTTACAGAGGTTCTACTGTAGTAAGTATCATTCTAATCTGTTCTATCACGCAATCATAGCATCGGTAGGGCGTACAAAAAGCTCGCTAATTCCCCATTCTAATTACTACAAACTGCGCGAAGAGAAAATATCGTTAGCCAAACGAGAGATAAATGAATATAATAAAAAAAAAGGTGTTTTAAGATAGTTTCGGACGAATGGTCAGCTGACACTGGGGACTCGATGCTCGATTAGCACAATGGGAAGACATGCCAATAGCCACAGGTTTTGTTGTGACAGTTGCGCCAAGGGTCGGGGACCTCTGTTTGCTTCTGGTGTCTGTTCGAACAAAAGATGCATTCATTTCTCTGGGATGTTACGTGCCCGAAATATGCGCCGAGGGGCTCACCTGTGAGAAAGAAGTGTACCGAGTTATGAAGAATCTCGACTCTCACGGGCGCTGCGTCTCATTCGTTTTTTTTTATACAGCCAAAGCGAAATGGACCAGAACTGGAATCTGAAAAACATACCAAAATTATAAAGAAAAAAAAAGAAGGAAATTTTTTTTATTATTTTCACATACTGGAGGGAAAAAAAGATACTTTTATAATATTCATAAGAAATTAAAACAAAAATTTTCATTATTATTCTTCCAAGAGAAAAGTTTGCTCTTCGCTTTCTTAGCCAAGCAAACACGACTCTGAAGGAAGGAAGGAAGGAAGGAATGGAAGTCAGGAAACATCCGCGTGCTCATCATTAAATTATTTTGTTTTAATAAAAATGAAAAAAGGCTCAAAAATGCCATTCTTTCATGGAAATAAGATGAGTTTTAAATTATTTTATTATTATCTCATGCACTGATTGCATCAGTAATTTTAAGATATTTGATGAAATATTTCGTAATTATTTTCCGTTTCAATTACTTTTTACTTTTTTATTTCAAAACAGATAAAACATCCATTAACCCCCCTGCACCCCACTACCAACCCAACAGTATTGGCAACACATTTCTTTATGATATTTTACTTCGCTTCTTATGTTTATTTTTTATTTCAATTCAATTAATGAATGTTGTCAATGCATAAAAAGTTAGTAACTCATTCTTTATAATAAACAGCACATCATTACACAGTTAATAATATTTACGAGTTATACAAATGTCATTAATTACTACTCATTTTTAAGTCATATATCAATATAGTTTCTTTTTTAGAAAAATTTTTCTACGAATGATGACATTTTAAGGAAATTATTTTCGTTTAAAAATTTCTGAAATGACATTGATTTCTAATGTAGCCTTCTTCGTGATAATATAATGCATACCTATGTTTAAAATGCAAGACATATCTGTAATGGACCAGGCTCATGGACCAGTGTTAATGTCAGCGGCCAGGAGGAAAATTGCCCACTGAATCTGTTGTAGTCATTGCTTTTAGAAAGGAGATGATAATTATGATGTTTGTATAGCGACAGTTAATCCTAACATGTCCTCCTAAAAGCAATATCCTCTTCTCATCGCCCATTAGTAAGCTATTCGTCGTATTCATGAGGGCCACCGAACAAATACCATCCAACAAAAAATGCATGTATATGTAATACACATCGTAAAAATATTTTGTTTACTTATTTTTTTTTTAAATATAATTATTTATGTGTCTAATCCTCTGTGTCCTGCAATGCGGCACAGATATCCCATGAGTAATCTAATCATGGATGGAGGGATATGTCGGGCACATTACTATATACAAATAACAATCAACCAAAACAAAAATAGAAATCTACTGCCAAATATAATTAATAAAAATTCATTATAGCAACAAAAAAAAAGCGTTTTGATATAACTCGTATTTTTTTTCCCTTCAGAAATTCGTTCAAATCAATGTTATACGAATGCGTCTGAGACGAAAGAGGTTCTCCTCTCCCCAAATCTCCCAAGTCCTGACCTTGAATCCTCAAAACACGGCTCAAATAATGAAGCGATCCGTTCCGATGGTCCACTTTTTGAAAATGAATCGCGATAGATTTCTGGAGGAGGAGGAAGACAAAAGCGCATCCATGCTGGCGTCAAATCAATCGCTTCGAAGCCCACCGAATAATGGCAGCCGATCTGGCATGGCGACCTCGAAATTGTCCCAGATTCTCAACCTCCTTCCTTCCACGCCCACGCTCTCTGACCCACTTCGGGCTCACGTGAATCGAGGCTCTTGGATACCCGGTAGCGGGGTGCATCTTGGGACCTTGGGGATCTTGCAGGGGGTGCATCATCTTCCTCACAATGTTTGGCACGCATCCAAAACTCATTCAGAGTCACAACTGTCGAATATTTGAATGGTTAGTTATTAAGCAAAATAAGCAGAAACTCGCATTACAAGATGTTCGTAAATTAAATAACTTTTTTCTTGCAATTTCTGCTTTGATGTTCATTTCGTTCGTAACATTCATACATACCAAGTGATTCAAATTTTCATTAAAACATACAGTATGTGTTATTAAGATGGTGTGAAGAGGTTTTTTTTTTCAATCTAAAGTCATTACAGTTAAATTTGTAGATGCTTTGAAACTAGAAGTGATGGCCGAGTGATTAGAGCTCTGGCGTTTGGTGCCGCAGGTTTGGTTTGAGTTCCGGCAGTGCCATGGATGTCTGGGTGATTCAAAACCCACTTTAAACCATAGGTCCCGGTCTAATTTGACTGTTGAACTTAGGGCTGGCAACCCAGCACTTAAAATGAAAACATCTCCTGTTTTGGAATCTGCCAGTAGGCCGGCTGACGGTCCCCAACATGTACTGTACTGCCAGGGAGTTAGTTAATTAGTTTGAAACTAGAAAAACAAGATTTGTCCATGTATTTTCTTTCATTATTACTATTGAGTTACAAAATAACTGGCAACAAATTTCCAAAAGTTTAACACAAAAATATTGAAAATTAGTGTCCAACAACAATATGTGATCAGTGAAATAGGTAAATGCCTAATAGCTATAGGAATCTGGCCATAACTTTGATGATAACAAAAAAAAAAAAAAAAAAAAAAAAAAAAAAAACATATTAGATAACACATATTAGACAGAGATACACTAATTAGATTTACTCTTGTAATATCTACAATAATATGACAAAGTATATCTGTCCTTATTAAAGAGCAAATACCGAGTTAATCATTAAAATGTACTCTTTAATATTTTGTAACAGAGTCTATTAAATCTAAATACCGTAAGAACAAAAATGCTTTAATTCTTTCACAAAACGCCCTTCAATTCCCAAACATAAATCAAAGTGATAAAAAGTATGAAAGCTAACTTCCAAATGAATTGCAACATTGTTTTTCCTCCGAGGAGTCTATTTTGAATCAAAATCAACAAATGCAAATCCGTGGGCGGAGTCAATGACGTGCTAAGGAAAACATTCAGGTCACTTGGAGCGGTCAGTCCACGCCTTTGCTGGGAAGGACAATGCCTAGCCTGCTCCTAATCGCCCAGCGTCTTTTTGTTATGTTGCAAACAACAAAGTTGCATTTTCATAGCGACGACGTGCTATGCGACAAGGTGTTTTTGTATGGCGCATTTGTTCCATCAGCCCTCGTTGCCGCCCCGGAACACTTTGTTATCAGCTGGTCATACCAGGAAGTGGACATTGAAATATGTGGGTTTCCCGCTCTTATTACTTAAAGACAATCAATTGTCTCTACAATATCTACGGAGAATTGCTCGGATCGGTTGTAGATTAAACGCGATCGTATACTAAACCCAGCTTTCATTTAAGTAATAGTAAAAGTCAGAAAAAGGAACATATAATAATAATAATAATGGGTTTTATTTCTATCGCTGGTTTTCGATTAAGTTTCGATTTTCGATTTAGTTTTCGCCATCTGGTACGCAGCAGACATAACATAAATATTTTAACAAAAATAAAATAATGATAATCGAAAATACAAGCAATATTTAAGATTATCTATCAGCTCTCCTCGTTGCTGCTTGGAATGTTTTGTTAGAACTTAGAACACACTTGAACACAGCTGGCCATACCAAGAAGTGGGCATTGGTGAAATATGTAGGTCTCCCGCTTTAATTATTTAAAGACAATCAATTGTCTCTACATTATCTACGCAAAATTTCTTTGTATCGAATGTAGATTTAACGCAATCGCTTACTAAACGAAACTTTCATTTAAGTAATGATAAAAGCATAAAAAAAACTTACATAATTAAAAAAATATATATATGTCACTGGTTTTTTAAAATATTTCTGTTACTGGTTTTTGATTAAAAAACAGTACCTGGTGTTAATAGCAAACATTTTACAAAAAAAAAAAAATAATAATAATGATAATCGAAAATACAAGCAATATTTATGATCATCCATAAGCCATCGTTGCTGATTGGAATACTTTGTTATCGAGATAACAGCTGGCCATACCAAGAAGTGTAAATATGTTGATCTCCTCTCTCATTATTTAAAGCCAATCAATTGCCTCTATAATATCTACAGAAAATTTCTTTGATCGATTGTGTAGAATAAATGCAATCATCTACTAAACGCAACTTTTCTTTTAAGTATTGATAAAAGTAAAAAAAAGCATATGTAATTAAAAATATATATATATGTTCTATTTTTCTGTCTCTGATTTTAGATAAAAAACCGCCGTCTAGTTTGTAGCAGACATAACACAAATAT
This sequence comes from Caerostris extrusa, assembly GCA_021605095.1. Classification (NCBI taxonomy): domain Eukaryota; kingdom Metazoa; phylum Arthropoda; class Arachnida; order Araneae; family Araneidae; genus Caerostris; species Caerostris extrusa. The sequence continues at coordinate 2,924 of BPLR01005179.1, read as the reverse complement.
TTTAACAAAAAATAAGTAATGATAACCGAAAAATACAAACAATACTTAAAATCATCCATAAGCCCTCGTCGCTGCTTGGAATATTTTGCTATCGGTACAACAGTTGGCCATACTAAGGGAGTGGACATTAGTGAAATATGTAGATCTCCGCTCTTATTATTTAAAGACAATCAATTGTCTATACAATATCTGCAGAAAATTGCTTTTTTGGATCAATTGTAGATTAAACGCAATCATTTACTAAACGCAGCATTCTTTTTTAAGTAATGGTAAAAGTCAATGTAAAAAAAATCTGTCTTACTTCTGTCACTGGTTTTTGTTTAAAAAACACCACCTGGCCTGGTGCCTGGCGTGCAGAAAAACACAACACAAATATTATAATTAAAAATATGGGAAAATACAAACACATTGTGAATTAAAAATAAACTAAATCACCCAAAGCTGATCCAACTTGGAAGTATTTTTTACGCTTTCTCATTATATATAAATACTTCCAAAGCTTATTATATATAATATTCAAAATGGGCAATTCTAAAAAGAGTTGAATTTTATTTTCAGCTATTTCCCATATTATTCAGAAAATTACCATGTATAATGCAGGATATTTAAGGCTAAGAGAAATGCAATTAAGGTTAGAAAAAGAAAACTATTGACTCTAAAACAAATATGTGAAAAGGGCTTCGTTGAACTTTTAATAGTGTTATGATAAAGCGAAAGTTGATAAATTCTGCTTTTTAGAGAAAGTAGGAAAAAAATGTTCATTATAAATTTATTTAGTTTGAGGGATAAAAATAAACAAATATTTTGAATTAAGAAGAGAAAGTGGAAAAAGAATTTCTAAGCAAAGTGAATCTGAATTCGAAAAGAATCTATATTTGGTTTATGGAACCTATTACAAAAAATTCGAATTCATCAATTTTTTTTTCAATTTAAGGATTTCAAATTTTCCGTGGTATGCTTTTTCTAGCGATGCTCTACTTTTTTCATCATTGATTTTAGTTTTCGCCAATAAGGACATCAAAAAATTATTAGACTTCATTGATAAAAAGTTTTGATTTGGTTTGTCGCTCTTACTCTCATTTTTTTGCTCACTTTGGGGTACTTAGTCAGGGGCCTACAATTTCACGTGGACTTCGAATCATTAACAAACATCTATGCTACCGTTGGGGAATTCGAGTCTGGGGCCTACGGATACTAAAGACTCAGAGCGCTAGCAAATTGGCCATCATATCGCGATATAGTTTTGGAATTGCTTCGATTTGTCGCTCTATGTCAATTTTTGCACGCTTTGTGATAATTAGACCGAGACCTATAGTTTAAAGTGGATTCCGAACCACTAACAAACATCTACGCCATCGGCAGGATTCGTACCTAAAGCCTGTGGTACCAAAAGCTCCGATTGCAGCCAATTGGTCATCAGGTCGGGATTTGCCCTGGAGGAAGTCGCTAAAAAAAATGTATCATGTGCCAAACGATCTGAAGTGTACTTTATACATTAGAACTGATATGTGCAGTCTTAAATACTATTTTTTCATCATAATTTTGGAAGAAAATTTCCAGATCTTGGGATTGTCTTCCCTCCCCATGCTAATCGAATGACTTACCGAACTCCAATATGGAAGACTAAAAGAAAATGTTCGATCTGTAGTCTCTCAAGCCAATGCGTTCCTAAGGCCACTCCAGGCACAAGCAGGATTAATTTTATAATTAAATATTTCATATATAAGAATAAAAAGTTAATAAGTTGCTGTTTTCTCTTATTGCTGAAGTAAGTAGACTTTAACTTTTCTGATTAATCTGTTCTTCCATACGAAGACCAATTCTAAATACTTTTGTTGTTCTTATCCACATGGTGTAGACAGCAATATCTAGACCAAGTCCAAGGCCCATATGTGTTCTAGATGGAAGGAGGGAAAGGGGAGGGAAGCAGCTTCTGCTTGTGATGGACCTGAGTTCAAATGGACAATTCTGAATTCAGAATTCCCCGGAGCGCAAGTCTGACTTGGCTCCTTAACGCCGACTTTTTATGGGGTAGGGTTGTCAACCCAACGCTCTCCGGTCATTAGACCTGGGCATACGGTTTAAAAAGTGGATTCCGAACCACTACAAACATCCATGGCCTATAGCATCGAGCGCCAAAGCTCAAGTCATTCTGCCATCAGGCCCCTTAAAAACTCTTATGTAATGTTTCCAAATTGCTGGATGTCTTAAGTGCATTTTTTAAAAACATTTCTATGCGTTGCGACTTTTTAATTCAATGTGCCCAACGTGTTTCTAATAAATGAAATATTTGTTCTTTATTATTTAATATGTTTGCATTCAGTTAAGAAATACGTTTAAATAAGCATTTCAATTCGGAATGTTTGGAATTTCCTTATAACTGCATCATTCTATTTTTTTGTTTATAGCGCAAGAAGCTCCCATTCCAAACAATTGTTTGTGCCAAATGCTCACTTAGAACTTATGGCTTCATTCATTCACAAGCTGCCTCATCGGGTAAAAGTGCCAAAACCAAAGTGAGTGGAAAAAACTAAAATCACTGGCCCCTGCTAATGCATTTCCATCAAACATTATTACTCCACAGACCCAGCCAAGCAAAAAATAGGTGCAAAAACCCATTTTTTTTTTCTTTTCCTTTCCCCACAGCTCGCTTGGCAAGGACGCGCCTCGAAGCTCCATTACCATCCCTTTGGTGCTCAAGGGGTCATGACCGTCCTTGCAGCACCCCCTACCACCCTACCCCTACATCCTTAACACGTCCTGGCAAACTACTTTTCGAACCCCTCCTAATTTCGTCGATCATGAAAAACAAATAACCCTGCAGTAGCAAATGTAAGTGCTGTGAGGAATTTTTTCTTCTTTATGTTTTTTTCTTCCTTGCTGTTGTTTTGCCTCTTATTTTATTTTCTTAATTTTTTTTTTTT
>BPLR01005178.1:0-66720 GCA_021605095.1 Caerostris extrusa | reverse complement strand
TTTTCACACATGAAGCTAAGGCTGAATTATGTTCTAAGTTTTGTTATTCACAAAATCCCTGAGCATTTCTGTAAACAAGCAATATAAAAAAAAAAAATTTAAAGTCAATTCTTACTTTTTTCCTCCCCTATATTGCAGAAAAGTCTTTTACAAAATAAAGTTGACATTTCTTCTTAAATCTGGCATATATCTGTTGGTAGATACATGCAACTTAAATCTAATAAAAACTGGGCATTAATTATTTAAATTTAATTAATCAATTAATATTTAAAAAACTGTATTCACATCCAGTGTCATCACTGCAAGTTCAAAAAAATGTATTTGAACTTGTGTGGATGAATAAAAAAATTTATGAATGATTGAAAATTTGAACAAGATATATATATATATTTATAGGGAGAGTGTGAACTAATATAAACGGCAATTGAATAAAGTTGTTAGAAATTGTTTGATAACTTGGTGACTTGCTGGCGATATTATCCGTAAAATTGTTTGATAAATACATAACCTGCTATGATATTATCTGTAAAATTGTTTGATAAATACATAACCTGCTGTGATATTAACTGTATCACTGGGATTATTAAATGTATCACTGTATCCACCCTTGGACAGGGGCTTTTCTGAAAGGGATGGATTTGGAAATAATTTGATTTTGGAGGTTTATGTTTTATGACTGATAAGGGAAAAGATAAAGTAAAAATGGCAAGTGTGATTCGTCGGTATTGTAAGTATCAGTATCTATAAATGGAAATATTCAATTAAATCCTTAACCAAAATATAATAAATGCCGGGCAGCGGTATGAAATCGCCCCTTGTATTTGTGAGAATTTATTATTATGATTGTTAATATATTATCTCGTGAATATTTTTCTAGTGGTTAATAATAAAGTTGTTAACAATTCCAGTGCCAGAAACGTGATCATTAACTAATCATTAGTTGGTGGCTTGGTGTTATTTAATGGCATGAGGGCTATTTTGGCAAAGTTGCTCCAAATAGGTTGGCTAACATTAAATAAGTTTTTTCAGTAGCGAGTTAATCCCGAACGGTAAAAAAGGGCACACATTTAAAAAATGAAATCACAAGTTCAAAGTTGCATATAAATAAAGTAAGTAATCATGTAAGTTTAAAATAAATAAGGTAATCATATAAGTTTAAAATACAGTGCAATATATTAATAGCATTACAAGACATTTAAAATATAGCAAAAATCACATTTTTTTTATGCATAAAGATTTCAGCAGTAAGGAAAACACATGCAAATATATACAAGAGTTTGTCTTATAAGAAAATTACTTGAGGATCTTTTTTTTTATCCCACTTGGTGAACACAATATCTAGACCCAGTCCAAGAACCCGTGTGGTCTCATGGAAGGAGGGAAGGGGGACAGCTTCTGTTGTGATGGAGCACCCGGAGATGCTGAACATTCCAAACGCCATCGAGTCTCTTTGTTTTGAAACAGTGTCGCCAGCTAATAGAACCTCCGTCTAATGCTCACCAGCTGAGCACGTTGCCATTGAGCCACGAGTCGGGCTAGACACTGATTAAAATTGCCAACATTAACTTTTAGAACATCGTAAAAAAAATACTGTCTTCTGGCAGAGATTTTAGGGGTGGAATCTCCACATTTACGTTACATTTTACATTTCATGATGTCAAAAATATGGAAAACTTAAAGCAAGTATAACACTTCATTTGAAAGAGTTCTGTTAATAAACTGCATATTCACTTACGTGGTTACCTTCTATTCATACAGTTTCCTCTGTACAATAGCGTACAATAATCTTTTCCGACTCTGTATGATTAAGTGATTACAAGTTTTAAAACACCCTGTAGATCAAAATACAGAATTAAACATATAAAGATTAGAAAAATTCCAACAATTCCATCTTGATTACAACTCTTTCAGTACATCGTTATAGTAGAATAATTGTATGTCATTTAAAAAAAATTCTTCCCAAAATTGAATATTATTCAGGTTATTCATTACGGTAAATTTTTTCCATACTTCGATAATCTTTTCGTATTCAGCTACATCGTTACAATTATTCTAAATGAGCTCTTTGCTCTGAAATGGTATGCTAATATAAGCTTTATGTATCATGTTATTTTCTTTTAAAAAATATTGCAACAAAACATTCTTTTGACAATGGTTAACTATGGATCAGAGAAGGCTAGCATTTGTAGGAGACCATTTTCTCAATGATTACATGCTATCTTGGTAACTATGACAACCAAATGATTGAGAAAACCCGCAACTGCCCATGCAAACAGATCGCGAGTAGAAAAATAATAGACAATCGGCAAATAAAGACCGTCCATTTTTTTCATGAGTTATCAAAAGCAAACATTATTAACTGTAAGATTCTATATCAAGAATTGTATTGAAACAGTTTGAATAGTTAAAAAATATTTTTTAAAAATTGCATCCTACGATTTTGGATGACAGAATTGTTTATATAAGACTAAAAATCAAATAAACGATCATATTATACAATTTACGCATGCGCAAATACCCAAGTGTGTATACAATTAATGAAGATAAAATTAATTAACTCATAAGGTGCAAGAGTGCAATCTCCAGATGCAGCGCTCTGGCACATGTCGTTGCCACAGGTTTCAGGTTCGAATCATGGTGGTGCCATGAAAGTTTGTAGTGGTTCGGAATCCACTTTAAACCGTAGGTCTCGGTATAATATGACTGCAGAGTGTTGGGCGTTAAGCTGACAAACCCGTCCCGTAAAAAAAACATCTCCTGTCTCGAAATCTGCCAGTAGGCAGGCGGCCTTGGCCTACCATGGGGTTGTTACGCCAATGAAGAAATAGAAGAGTTAATGAACCTATAGGGTTAAATGGTGTGCTGAAATGTGCAAATTCCATATGCACACAATGTTTTAAATTGAGGTGGAGTACCGTTGAGCCACTAAAATAGTGTCCTTTCAATAAAGTTTTAACTACCTTTATCTGTTTGCAGAACAACTATGAAAACACCTTCTATAATATCAAGAACTTAAAAAAATTTATTACTAATTTTACTCATAATATTACGTTAAGTTACTTATTTATATAAACAATTTTACTCATAATGTCATAGCAAATTACTAATTTATGAAACAATTTGTCTGATAATATCACATCAAGTTACTACTTTACCAAACAATTTCACTGGTAATATCACTATAACAAGTTACTTAATTGGGAAACTATTGTACTGGTAATACCATAGCAAGTTACTAATTCGTCAATTAATTTTACGGATAACATCACAGCAAGTTACTAATTTATCAAACAATTTTACTGATAATATCATAGCAATTAATGTATTTGTCAATCAATTTTACTGATAATATCACAGCAAATTACTAATTGATCAAGCAATTTTATTATAATATCAGAGAAACTTAATTTCTCAAACAAATTTACTAATAATTTCACAGCAAGTAACTACTATATCAATTGTTTGTTAAAGTAGTAATTTGCTGTGATATTATCGGCAAATTGTTTTATAAATTAGTAATTTGCTATGACATTATGAGTAAAATTGTTTAATAAATTAGTAATTTACTGTGTTATTATAAGTAAATTTCTTTGATAAAATTAATAATTTACTATGATATTATAAAATTTGTTTTTATGCAAATAAATCTTTTACTTATAAGTTCAACAAAATATAAATGTTCAAATTAGAAACATTACTAAATTCTATTCTTCCCCCTTTTTTTTCTTTCTTTTCGCAAACAACCAGCCTCTTAATTTTCCTTCTTTATATATTTAAACTGAGCATCGTAGGTCTTTTAATGAGCTTTCACAACAAACCGGTATTCAAACTAAAATCCTCCTACAGCTCGCTTTTAAGAACGCAGGAATAAACAAACAAAAATTCCTTGAAGAACTAAGCTTATTTCCGAAAGCTAATCTCGAAAACAACCTTATCTCCAGTTCTCTCAGGAGAATCTTCGTTTCGCTTTAATACTCATTACCTGCGGGCAGACTTCTAGGTCGAGAAAATATTCTGGTTGGGCCTATAATTTATCATTCCCCTTTAAAGAACTTTTACAATGTCGCTCTCTATTATAGTGACAGTTGCCATGGTTACGGTGGGACTGCGTCATCAATAACTGGCACACTAGAAGTGGTCTCGATGTTGCAGTTTGAGTGGTATCTATTGTAGTTTATCAAGGTTTGTTGTTGTTTCGTAGATATTCTATGTAAATTAATTATGGGTTGGCTAATTAATTATTGGTTTTGATTTAATTGTATTATTTATGAGTAAAATGGTTGATAAATTAATTAGTGATTTGCTTTGATATTATTCATAAAATCGTTTGATAAATACGTAACTTGCTGTTTATATTATAAGTAAAATTGTTTGATAAATTAGTAACTTGCTGTATATATTATCAGTAAAATTGTTTGAAAAATGAGTAACTTGTTGTGATATTAAAAATTTTTGATAAATACGTAATTTACAGTAATATTATCAGTAAAGTTGTTTGATGTACGTAACTTACTGTGATATTATCGCTAAAATTGTTTAATAATTTAGTGACTAACTGGTGAAATTATTAGTTAATAATTATATTATCAATAAAATTGTTTGATACATTAATAACTTGATGTGATCATATCACTAAAATTGTTTAATAATTTACTAGTTTGATGTTGATATTATAATTAATTACTAATAATATTATTAGTAAAATGGTTTGATAAATTAGTAGCTTACTGTGATAATATCAATAAAATTTGTTTTTATTCAGATAATTTTTTACTTATAAGTTCACCGAACTATAAACTATTAGATATCACAGCGAATTATTAAACTTAAATACATTCTAAATTCTATACCACCCCCCCCCCCACCCTTTTTTTTTTCTCTTCACAAACAACTACCCTCTTAATTTCCCTTTCTTTAATATATTTAAACTGAGCATCGCAGGTCTTTTAATGTGCTTTCACAACAAACCGGTATTTAAACTAGCATCCTCTTACAGCTCGCTTTTAAGAACCCGGGAATAAACAAAAAAAAAAATTCCTCAGAAGAAGTAAGCTCATTTCCAAAAGCTAATCTCGAAAATAATCTTACCTCCAGTTCTCTCGAGAGAAGCTTCGTTTCGCTTAATACTCATTACCTGCGGGCAGACTTCTAGGTCGAGAAAATATTCTGGCTGGGCCTATAATTTGTCATTCCTTTTAAAGAACTTTTACAATGTCGCTCTCTATTAAAGTGACAGTTGCCATGGTAACGGCGGGACTGCATCCTCAATAACTGGCACACTAGAAGTGGTCTCGATGTTGCAGTTTGCAGTTTGAGTGGTATCTATTGTGGTTTATCGGATTAGGTTGATGCTTCGGAGATATTCCAGGTTAATTATTATTCATTGGCTAATTAATTATTAGTTTTTATTTAGTTATATAATTTATATTTACAATTAAAAAAAACTTTTAAAAATTTAATTTAGTTAATTTGGTAAATTTAATTTAAAGAAAGGAAATTATACTTTCGAAAGTTTACAATAATTAAAAAGTTTTAGAGAAAGCCTAAAATTGTATCACTGCCTTCAAAGATCTTTTACAATGTCGCTGTCTATTAAAGTGACAGTTGCCGTAGTTACAATGGGATCATATCATCAATAACAGGCACATTAGAAGTGGTCTGGATGTTGCAGTTTGAGTGGTAACTATAGTAGTTTACCGGGTAAAGTTGCTACTTCGTAGATATTCAACGTTAATTAATTATTGGTTGGATTATTGGTCGGTTAATTAATTATTGGGGAGATTTAATTATATTATTTCCATTTAAAACTAAAAGAAAAACTAAAGCTAATATCATCAATAAAATTGTTTGATAAATTAGTAACTTGATGTGATATTATCGATAAAATTGTTTGGTAAATTAGTAACTTGTTGTGATATTATGGATAAAATTATTTGGTAAATTAATAACTTACTTCGGTATTATCATTAAAATTTATTTTTATGCAAAAAAATTTTTACTGGTAAGTTCAACAAACTATAAATATTCAACTTAAAAACATTCCCAAATTCTATCCCTCCCCCGACCATTTTTTTTTTTTCCTTTTCGCAAACAACCTTAACTTAATTTCCCTTCTTTATATATTTAAACTGAGCATCGCAGGCCTTTTAATAAGCTTTTACACCAAACCGGTATTTAAACTAGCATCCCCTACAGCTCGCTTTTAAGAACGCAGGAATAAACAAACAAAAATTCCTTAGAAGAACTAAGTCCATTTCTGAAAGCTAATCTGGAAAATAACCTTATTCTCCAGTTCTCTCAAGAGAATCTTCGTTTCGCTTTAATACTCATTACCTGCGGACAGACTTCTAGGTCGAGAAAATATTCTGGTGGGGCCTATAATTTATCATTCCCTTTAAAGAACTTTTACAATGTCGCTCTCTATTAAGGTGACAGTTGCCATAGTTACGGTGGGACTGCATCATCAATAACTGGCACACTAGAAGTGGTCTCGATGTTGCAATTCGAGTGGTATCTGTTGTAGTTTATCGGTGGATGTTGTTGCTTCGTAAATATACCAGGTTAATCAATTATTGGTTGGTTATATAATTGGTTGGTTGTGATTGCGTTATTGCTTGGTTAATTAATTATGGGTTTATGTCTCAATTATACTGTTTATATTTAAAATTAAAAACAACTTTTTAAAATTTTATTTTGTTTAGTTCTATATTTAAAGACATATAGAAATTCTGTTCTATTTTAATTCTAAATAAATTCTATTCTATTTTATTATATTTTCATATTTAGAGAAAACCTTATATTGTATCCTTCCCTTTAAAGATCTTTTACAATGTCGCACTCTGTTAAAATGACAGTTGCCATGGTTACAATGAGATCATATCATCAATAACTATCACGCTAGAATTGGTCTTGATATTGCAGTTTGAGTGGTAACTATAGTAGTTTATCGGGTAATGTTGATACTTCGTAGATATTCCACGTTAATTAATTATTGGTTGGATTATTGGTCGGTTAATTAATTATTGGGTGAGATTTAATTATTATTTCCATTTAAAACTAAAAAAACTAAAGATAAAATCATCAATAAAATGATAAAACTTGCTGTGATATTATCAGTAAAATTGTTTAAAATTAGTAAACTGCTATTGATACAATAAAAATGTTTGATACATTAATAACCTGCTGTGATAATATCAGTAAAATTGTTTAATGATTTACTAACTTGTTGTTGATATTATTTGCAATTAATCATATTATGAATAAAATTGTTTGGTAAATTAATAACTTATTGTGGTATTATCATTACATTTTTTTTATGCAGATAAATTTTTTACTGGTAAGTTCAACAAACTATAAATATTAAATTTAAAAACATTCTAAATTCTATCCCCCCCCACTTTTCTTTCCGCTAACTACCAACCTCTTAATATTCCTTCTTTATATATTTAAACAGAACATCCCAGGTTTTTAATGAGCTTTTACAACAAACCGGTATTTAAACTAACCTCCTCGTACAGCTCGCTTTTAAGAACGCAGGAATAAACAAACAAAATTTCCTAAAACAACTAAGCCCATTTTTGAATTTTTGAAAGCTAATCTCAAAAGTAAACTTATCTCTAGTTCTCTCGAGAGAATCTCCGTTTCTCTTTAATACTCATTACCTGCGGGCAGACTTCTAAGTCGAGAAAATATTCTGGTTGGGCCTATAATTTATCATTCCCTTTAGAGAACTTTTACAATGTCGCTCTCTATTAAAGTGACAGTTTCCATGGTTACGGTGCGACTGCATCATCAATAACTGGCACACTAGAAGTCGTCTCGATGTTGCAGTTTGAGTGGTATCTATTGTAGTTTATCGGGGAACGTTGATGCTTTGGAAATATTCCATTTTAATTAATTACTGGTTTGGATTTAATTATATTATTTATAACTAAACTTAAATTTTTTTTTAAAATTTAATTTGGTTTGTAAGTGATTAGATGTACTACTGTGTCCAAAAAAATAAGACCTGTACCGAAAGTTTTAAAATTTAAATTTCCCGAGCATATGGTATTTCAATTTTTTCCTGTTTTAGGTTGTTGGCACTGCCCTTGACATCTGTGTGCAATTTGACGTCGAAATATTCATTAGTGTTTGGGTGACGCTTGGTTTTGTGAGACGCTTAAACTGATTCCGGCGATTTTGAAATGTTCTCTTCAATCGACTCAAAACCGTGTCCCCGGAGTGGTCTTTTGAGTTTAGGGAATAGCCAGAAGTAGCATGATGCTAAATTAGATGAATACGGTGGTAGTGGAACGATATGGGTTTCATTTTTGGCGAAAAAGACACGAAGAATCAATGCAGTGTGAGCTGGCGCAGTCAGTGTTCATTATTGTGGTATCAATCAAGATTTGACGCTTTTGAGGCCCAAAACATCTTTTAAAATAGAATTTTGAAATTCCAACATCATCAGCGTGGTCTCTAATTTTAAATCGAAGGTTTGCAAGCACCAAATACTTAATTGTTTGACGTGAGTTTCGTCGGTTGAGGTTGGTGGTCGACCAGAGGACTCTTCGTCTTCAACGCGTTCTCTGCCTTCTTTGAATTGTTTATACCAATTGTAAACATTTCTTTCCTATATAGAAATGCTTACCGAATGCCTTCTGCAAAATTCTATACATTTCCGCAAACAAAACTGAATGCAAGTTCTTTGCTCAATAAATTCAGACATCTCATAAAATCAATCGTAACTCAAATGCTAATGAATATTTTGACGTTAAATTTCATACGGATGTCATGGACAGTGCCAGCAAGCTAAAAAAGAAAAAAAAACAAAATTGAAATACCATAAGCCCCGGGAATTTTAAATTCCAAACTATTCTTACTTTTTGGACGCAGTAGTATTAGCAAATTTGATTTAACGAAAAGAAAATTATATTTTCGAAAGTTTACAATAATTAAACACTTTTAGAGAAAGTCTGATAATTTATCCTTCCCTTTAAAGATCTTTTACAATGTCACTCTCTATTAAAGTCACAATAGTCGTGCATGATTACGGTGGGACTGCATCATCAATAACTGGCACACTAAAAGTGATCTCGATGTTGCAGTTTGAATAGTATCTATTGTAGTTAATCAGGGGATGTTGATGTTACGAAAATACTCCAGGTTAATTAATTATTGGTTGGGATTTAATTATATTATTTATATTTAAAATTCAATTTTTTTTTATTTAATTTGGTTTGTAAGTGATTCAATGTATTAGCAAATTTAATTAAACGAAAGGAAATTATATATTGGAAAGTTTGCAATAATTAAACAGTTTTAGAGAAAGCCTAACAGTGTATCACTCCTTTAAAGATCTTTTGCAATGTCGCCCTCTATTAAAGTGACAGTTGCCAATGGTTACGGCGGGACTGCATCATCCATAACTGGCACTCTAGAAATGTTTGCAGTTTGAGTGGTATCTATTGTAGTTTATCGGGGATGCCGAAGCTTCATAGATATTCTATGTTAATTAATTATTGGATGGTTAATTAATTATTGGTTGGGATTTAATTATATTATTTATATTTAAAATTAAAAAAAAAAAAAAATTTAATTTGGTTAAGTTCTTAGATGCATTAGCAAGTTTGATTAAACGAAAGAAATTATATTTTTGAAAGTTTATAATAATTAAACAGTTTTAGAGAAAGACTAATAATGTATCCCTCCCTTTAAAGATATTTTACAATATAACTCTCTATTAACGTGACAATTGTCATGGTTACGGCGGGACTACATCATCACTAGCACACTAGATTATTTAGAAGTTCTCTCGAAGTTGTCAGTTGAGAAGTATGTACTTTAGTTTATCAGTGGACGTTAATGTTTAGTAAATATCTCAGAAATTAATTATTGATGGTGATTTGCACATAATTTTTATATTTAAAACATCAAAAATAATTCTTAAAATTTAATTTGAATCTAAAAGTTTGATGCGCTGCCAAATTGGATTAAATGAAAAACAGGTTATGTTTTGACTTGCAACATCTAAATAGTGTTAGAGAAAAACAATTTTATTTTCCACATATATATAAGAACACATAATACAAGAAAATAAAAATTTTTAACGGGAAATCTGAACCACTCACAAACATCCATACCACCACTTGGATTCGAACCTGAATCCTGAGGTACAAAGGCCAGAACTCTAGCGAGTTGGCTATCTGGCCACCCTATGAAGAAGAAGAATGAATAAAAAATAATAACAGAAAGATAATTTCATTTATAAGCTATCGTGTTCTTTTTATTCATAATACAAGAAAATAAAAAATATTACAAATCAAATCAAATACTGAATAAATAAAAACTGTCAAAACGAAAAATATTTGTAACAAGTTCATTTTAAATTATACTTTCAAAAGAAGCAAAAGAAAAAAAAAATGTATTCAAAACTTAACACACTCCATTATAATGCCAGAAAAAGATGTTTCAAAACTATTCACACCCTTGTACCCAGTTCCCCAGACATCGCCAAACCTTCATCAACTTCGTGATTCTTTCTCATTATCTTCATGTGGGAACTTTCCAAGCAATTCCGTGAGAAACGCATAAATCAAAATCAGTTCCCACAAACCAAGAATGAGAATATTTTGCTTCATTTCACCCCAAAACGTTTGCAACCCTCGTCTGAAGCCAATCAATATTCCTCGCCGAAAAAAATTCGCCAATTTTTTTTCCCTCCTCTTCTTTGAGACAATATCGAAACATGTAGCTTTCTTGGGAAAAAAGGGGAGAATTGCTTTTCCCGGAAGAAATGGTGGCGATGATGGATCATTTGAGGATGGAATAAGGCGTTGCGGATCAATTCTTTGAAAGAGAGAGAGGTTAAACCGGAGTTTGGAATAGCAAAGACATGCATTGACTTCAGACACGATCATTTGAAGGTTGCTTTTGGAGAAAATGTTGGAGTCGATTTAGTGAAAGAGCTGACTTTTATTTTTGGAAGGAAATAAATTTTGAAGTGAAAGTTCGCTGTAATAAAAGATTTAAAAAGTATTATTTTTTTTTTTTCTTGTAGATTACGGTTTTGCTTGGTTTAATTTAAAAGACTTACAAAAGGCAAACTTTATTACTTCATAAATGGACATGCTTAAAAAACATTTATTTTTAAATAAAATTTATCACAATTATACATATGAAATAATTTAAAACAGTTAAAGTTAATTCATTTTTATTTATAAAACTGAAGAATGAAGTTCTACAAAAATTTTGTAATGTCTTCTCTAATTGTTTGAATTTTCGGAATAAATTCTTACACAATTGAATTATAATATTTCATTAAATTTTTATAATTTTATGGGCCCGACTCGTGGCTTAGTAACAACGCGCGCCACTGGCGAGCATGACGGCTGAGGTTCCATCCGCTGGCGGTTTGTTGTAGACACTGTTTTAAAAATAGGAGGAGGCTGGATGGCGTTTGGGATGTTCACCATCTTGCCTCGTGAATCAGACTAGGTGATGGGAATTTTTCCGCATTTTCCCCATACGATATACAAATGCGGGGTAGACCTCTAAAAGTCCTCCCGGAAGGCACTATCGTCCTTCTTTGGTTTGGTTTGTCTCTCTACGGTCATCTTCTGCGCACGAGGGCTTAACAGACCAGACCTACAGTTTAAAGTGGATTCCGAACCACTACAAACATCCATGGCACCGTCAGGATTCGAAGCCTGAAGTGTATTTTTATGTGTTTTTTACTTAAAAAAGCACGTATCACCCTTTCTACGAAGATTATATACTCCGCTTGATAACGAGACATAAAACATAAATTCATTGTAACATCAGTGACAGAACAAGAACGAAGCCTTCGTAGATCATAGGCCGTTTTACATACGGCGCCTGATTTTTGACTAACTGTCTGATGCTCAGAGCCACAAATTCCGCGTTCTAGCCCTGGCGGCGCCAGATGTTTGTAGTGGTTCGGAATCCGCTACAGAAATGATTGTAGAGCGTTGGAAATAAGGCTACATCCCTACCCGTACAAAAGAAAAAACAACGTTTCATGTTTCGAATCTACCATAAAGTCAAAATCCATGGCCGGTCATGGGACTATCAGGCCATTGAAGAAGCATTATATACGTCGCTTGAGACAGAGCCATAAAATGGTTTCACTGTTATATAGTAATCAAAGGACAGGGGTGAATCCTGGTAGATTATATGCTTCTAAGAATTATGCAAATTGAGGCAGAGACATAAAACATAACTTTATTGATATATAACATAAATAAATTAATAGTTTAAAAAAAAAAAAAAACGCTTTTGGAGTTAAAATGAATGTCACTTTTCTAAAAGCGTGGGGTGCTCGATATCAATCATTATAATTTTTCACTAGTTTCATTCCGAAATGCAGAGTTAATTTAAAAATTTAATACAAAGCACCCCACGCTTTTAGAACAGTGACATTCATTTTCTCGTCAGTCATTTTATTCTTATGCTAACAATTATTTTTTACTTTTTAGTTTGATTCACTCTAAAAGCGTGTTTTTTAGTTTTTTGAAACTATAATTTATTTTTAGTTTGATTAACTCTAAAAGCGTGTTTTTTAGTTTTTTAAACTATTAATTTATTTTTAAAAGCGTGTTTTTTTAGTTTGATTAACTCTAAACGCATTTTTTTTTAGTGTTTTGCTAAACTATAATTTAAACTATAAATGAGGTCCCAGTATGGAGGACTGGTTCTTACAATAATTTAATTGTGAGTAAAAAGAAAGGCTAAATGCGAATATGTCGCGCCAGCCAGGATTCGAACAGGGAATCTCCTAATCAGGCGCGTTATCCGTTGTGCCGCTGTCAGGTTTACACATAGGTAAGTCGTTATCCGTTGTGCCGCTGTCCAAACATAGGTGTTTGAATGTCCGAAAGATGTCTGTAAATGTTTATTTGCAGCTTAAATAGTGTGTATGAGGAGAAACAGATCTGCAGGGTAAAAAATGATGCGCCGATCAAGATGACTTTTCAAAGGCTATGTGTTTTAATCACTAATCCTGGCGATACGAATCATGATGAGATAATAAACTTATCAAAAAATATTTCAGTGTCGTCGGTCCTGGATAAGTCGACAACGTTTAAATAAAATCTGATCGCTTAAAGTAGGGCAAAATCGAGCCCAAAAGTCAGTTACAAACAAACATACATACAGGTGAAACTAATAAAAACGTATGAAAAACCCACGTATCACATTTTACACACCCCTGAAGATTATATAATTAGTTTGAAGCTGATGCATGAAACAATTTCATAGATATGTCGTACATCAATGAACAGGTTCGAATCAACTGCAGATTATAATGGCTAATGATTACTTGAGATCTTTTATTTTTTCGGGCCAAAAATTCCGCCATATGTTGAATTCAATTGTGCTTAATTATTATAATTTTACAATATTTTCCTTTCTTTTCAGAACCAAAATCCAAACAAGAGGAGCTAGAATCGAGCTTAAAACGCCGCAGGCTTCTGAACAAGGACCAACCCAAGGGGATGATTTCGAAACCACCCCTCGAAGATGATCAAACCGAGGAACCACCGGAATACGAAGATTACTTCGACAGCCTGCATTCCAGACATCCCACGAACCGACCGGAATGGCGGATGATGAGAACAACACATCGGGCAACACCAAAAAGCCCTACATCTCGGGGGGAAAATCCCCGTTCACGAACTACCGAAACCTGGCCGAGGACCAAAGCCCACCCTTCCTGTCTTCAGAAGACCAGGAGGATCCCGAATTCGATAAAGAATGGGACAGGAAAATGAAACACGTGGAAGAACTGCATAAAAAATGAAAGCTGCACGGGGTGAAGAAGACGTGGGCAATCACCAAGCGGTACCTGGTACAACAGCCAGGCCCAGGAAAGATCCCACCAGTCCCAATGTATGGCACAAGTTGGAAACGAAAGGTCAAATACCTCCCAAACTGGCAGTGACAACTACACAACGAAGCAGCAACATAAGTGAAGCAACTGCCACGCCAGTTGAAGAAGAATGCACCCCACCAGGTAAGCTTTAATGTTATGTTGAACCTTAATGTTAGGGCATATAATAACAATAAACGATTAATAGTGTAATGTTATATTGAATCTTAATGTTAGGGTATATAATAACAATACATAACAAAAAACCATTAATAATAGGTTTAATGTTATATATTGATATTAATGAAAGATATACTTCAGAGACTCAGAGATACTTTTTTTTTTTTTAAAAAAGCAGTGGGGTTTTCAATAACCGGCTATTTTGGCTTGCTTGAAGCCATAAATCATCACGATATCCATAAAAGTATTGCAGATTCATGGGTGGAATTCTATTTTAGTTCATTTTGTTTCGCCAAGTCGTCAAATTAGAAATGCTTATAAACAAGTAATACAATTTTTTTTTTTTAAAGTCAATTCCTACTTTTTTCACTCTATTGCAGAAAGTCCTTTATAAATAATTTTCATTCATTTTTTCAAGTTTATCGGGCGCCATCTATTGGTAGATACATGCAAATCAAAACAAAAAAAAAAAACGAAAATTAATTCATTAAATTTAATTAAATGAATTAATATTTGAAAAAAATTCTGTATTAACATCGTCATCCACTGCAAGTTAAAAAAAATGCATTTGAACTGGAGTGAATGAATAAAAAGTATTTTATGAACGAATGAAAATTTCAACAAGATATATAAAGGGAGAGTGTGAGCTAATAGAAGGAATTGAAACAGCATTGGGGTTTTTCAATAACAGACCATTTTGACTTGGTCAATCATCACAATATCCATAAAAGTATTGCAGATTCATGGGTAGAATTCTATTTTAGGTAACTTTGTTTCGCCATGTCGCCAAATTAGAAATGTTTATAAAAAAGTTGTATTATAATATGCTTGTAAAGATTTCATGAACATATAGCAACTTTGTTTATAATTATGTGGCTATTAATTTGCTGGTTTGAAGCAATTTTTTAAATCCTCTTGGTGATGAGAATCTAAAAAAACTGTATAATGATGGGTCTTGGCGTCTTCTAGATCCTCTTGGCGATGTAGATGTTATTTTACATAGCCAAGAAGTGCCCTAAATTAGGGTTTTATCCGAGCACCACTCTAGCTGTTTTCTTTATAATTGATATAATATTGTATAGTATGTAAAATGTCTTTCTAGGCTACCTGGTAGACTCAGCTATCAGGCTCCGATCAGACACAAGAAAAATAAAAGCATTTAATTTATTTCCTCATTCTTTAAAAATTATATTGATTTTACTTTCATTCTTATTTTTACAGATTGACATAAAATACATGAAATGTATGATGAAATACATGAATTGATTGAAAAGACATGATTGACATGAAATACATGAAATGAAAAAAATACATGAATTGATTGAAAATAAATGATTGACATCAAATACATGAAAATAAATATTTACAAATTATAGATACACATGAAAAATATAAATATTTAATTTATTTACTTCATTCTTTTCAAATTATAGATGTTTAAAATCAATCATCATTAAAATCTTTTAATAAAAATAAATCGAAATAAATCATATCCTCTTCCAATATAAATTTAAAACACATTTTTTAACAAGGCGCAGATTCAAAAATCTAAAATAAATATTCAGCTTCACGAAGAAATAAATATAATTAAATTATTATTTTTTTTTTTTATTAATTTTTTTTTGACGAAATGTAGCTGTTAAATAATGACGATGGCATTTTAAAGAAATTCCTTTCAAGAGAATGATTATAACTGTCTTGTGAAAAAAAATTTTAAAAACATTTATAAATCTATTAAAAATTCTTTTGCATCGTTTGAAATTTCATACTAGTCCGAAATTCCGATGAAAAGAAAATCATAAAAATATATTTTTTTTTTTTTACTTTAAGTAATTAAACTATATTTTGACATCTGAGGAAAAACCAAAAAACTAAAAGCAATAAATCATTCATTGCAGAGAATAAAAGTAACGTTGCTTCACAATAATTTAAAAATAAAACGAAAAACGGCGTCGAATTCCTTACAATATCATAAAAAGATGATTTTTTTTTTTTTGTTTCAAATTTTTGGATTGCATTTCAAACTTTAATAAGTTCTGAAAAGTTTCATTTTTCTAAAGAATGTCCGCTCGTTTTGTTCGAAATAGCGCACGCTTATTTTCTCTCCTTTTTGATTGGTTAAAGATTCAAATTACGTCTTAAAGATTCGTTGACTTTTTAGTAATTTAAAATGATAAAATATGTTTTTTTAATGAATTATGTAGCATTCTTCAAAAATAACACACATTGAATAATTTATTATTTATTATTTTTTTTTATCAGCAAATATTCCATTCTATAGCGTGCAGGTTGGGCAACCAGATTGTAACTGAGTGAGGTTGGGTTAAGATACTTGAGGCACAGGTTGGAGAACTCACAGCTTTAGTAACACACGCACAAACTCAACACGCATACAATATTTAACACATTTAAAGGCATATAATTACACATTCGTGGAAGAACTCTACTTCTAAGCCGAAAATCCGATACTCAGGTACGCGCAGGGTGCACAAAAGATACTTCCTCTCTGGGTGAGAGTAAGTATGCTGTAGGACAACTTATCATTTCTTCTGACAAGCCACAGGGGGCGCTCTTGCCAATGGATAGGAGGAAGAATGGTTACAAATCTAAATATTCAAATCTTTCATGAATGTTTATAAATTTATGAATTTATGTTTATACTTTTCTAAAATGTTTATGAATAGCGTTCATTTTCTTAATTTTTTTTGAATGAAAACGTATATCCAGACACAGAGTTGCAAAATTTATTTTATTATTTTAACAATCTAAAAATACTACAAATGTAGAATGTTCGGTGTTACTGTAATATCTATAAATGAAAATTTAATGTTAGATGAAACATGCTGTTTTTAAAATAGTTTCAAAAAAAAAAAAAAAAAAAAAAAAAGATCGATTTATTACTCTTCAATTTTACAATATTTTTGTTGTGATTATTTACGAATGTCAGGCATTTTTATTTGAGCTTATTCACAAATAGAATGAAAATATATAACCCATTCAGCGTTATTCAGGTTTACCATAAATAAGGTAAGAGCCCTCTGTAAATTTACATTCACTTTACTTTTTTTCGTCGAGATAAGGAGTAAGCAGTTTCTGGTCTACAGATTAATTTGACCCTTCTCCAGTATGGACAT
Source organism: Caerostris extrusa (assembly GCA_021605095.1). Lineage (NCBI taxonomy): Eukaryota > Metazoa > Arthropoda > Arachnida > Araneae > Araneidae > Caerostris > Caerostris extrusa. The sequence goes on along the minus strand of BPLR01005178.1, from coordinate 49,536 downwards.
GGTTTTGATTTCAACTTCCTTATAACGTTTTGAACATAATTTAAAAATCAAAAGCGCTATACAGTAGGCTATTTCAACAGACAACAAATATAAAAATAAAACATTTGTTGTGTAGTGTGTAGGTTAGGCAAATAGATTATACTAGGTGTGGTTGGGTTGAGATACTTGTGGCACAGGTTGGAGAACTCACAGCTTTATTGACATATACACAAATACCACACATATACAATTAGAGACTTACTATGCACTTTAACACATTTAAAGATAGATAAATATAGATTTGTGGAAGGAATCCACTTCGAAGCAGGGCACGCAAAATATGCTTCCTTTCCAGGTGAGAGTCTGTAGGCCAACTGATCGTTTCTCCAGAACGCCACAGGCGTGCTCTTGCCAGTTAATAGGAGGAAGCATGGTTGCAAAAATAATTATAAATATAAATGTTTGCCATTTAATTTAATTTATTGGTGTATTGTGTTTTTTAATTATTTATTGTAAAGATGTATTAGTTGATCATTCCATTGATAAATACTAATGTAGATCTCAGAAAATAATATAACTAATATGATTTTAAATTAAAAATTACGTAATTCTGTAATTTGGAATTAAAATTTAAAATGTGTATACAAACAATCAAGTTCAAATATTTATTTAAGGAACATTCAATTAAATTATACTATATAATTAAATGTTATATTCATACTAAAGATAATGCATTTAATGTTAATGTTATAATGCATTTAGTGTTAATATTATATTGTAACCGGGCTTTCTCCCTACACACTACAAGAGTACCCTTGTGGCGTTCGGGCGAAAGGGTCAGTAGGCCTCGAGACTCTCACCCGAGAGTAAGTACAGTACAATCTGCGCTCCCGCTGAGAAACGTTTAGTTTTCAGTCTCTTACTCCGAAGGAATATATTTAGCGCAACCTTGCGTATTAATTGGGCTACAAACTCTCTCCCACGTATTTTTACATTCCGCGCAAACCTATGTATAGTATTTTCAAGTTAGTAATGTGTAATCCTTTTAAGAATCTATAAATATATGTTTTTAAATGTGTTAAATATTGCACGTGTGTGCTTTTTTGCGCAGTGTCCATAAAACTGTGAGTTTTCAAACCTGTGTCTCAAATCTCACCCTACCACACTCAATTACAATTCAGCTGCACAATCGTGAACACTACGATATATATTTTTTAATATTATAATAGCAGTGAATTTTAACATTTAAATGCATTGTCATTATAAACATAATTATCCATGTCTTCAATTATCAAATAATATTTATCCTTTATCAAATAATATTTATCCTTCTACTCTATTGATCTTGCAATCATCTAAATTACAAAATAATTGCCTTCTAAACTATTTCTTAAAGTTAAAAGGTAAGAAGAATTTAAATGCTCAAGGAAAAAGAGAAAGGAAAATATTTTCCAAATGTTCAAACAAAATTTTAATGAGAATAATACAAAAGTGCTTTCTTCTGATCATTAAACGGAAAATGAGATTAAAAAAACAAACAAACCAGAAATAACATTCCATATTTTTAATTCATATTAAAAAAAAAAAAACATTCTCAATTATTAAGAAAGCGTTTCTTTGCTGATTTTTTTGCCTGGTTGCAAAATACAACAATGATAAATTTCTAAGAAAATGGTTTTTTTTTTTTTGTGTGGTTTTCTATTTAAGAGAAATGTTAAGAAAAAAAACTATGCAAAAGAAAAATAAAATCTCAATTAAGCTTTTTTTTTTTTTTTTTTTTTGTTCTTTTTGCTGGTGAAATAAATTTTATTTGTTCTTTTCTTGATAAAAATATCTCCAAAATATGTTTTCTTCCATTTGATTTTAATTTTTTGATAAATTTATAATGATTTTCAATGCAATTAAAATGATTGTGAGTACCATATTTTAAATTATAAAGCTATTTAGTCATTATAAATAATTGAACTAAAATAAATAAAATAAAATTATCGATTTTTTTTTTTCATCATCATATACATATTTTTTGTCAAAATAAAATGTAAATGTCATTTAGATTTAATTTCAAAGTAATTTAGACTTACCATTTCAATGAATTTGAAAATATAAAATTTAATAAAAATCAATAAAATATTTAATTTAATTAGAAATGGCGAGCCCGACTTATAGTTCAGTGACAACATACGCCGCTGGTGAGCATTAGGGCTGAGGTTTAATTCGCTGGCGGCTTTGTTGTAGACACTGTTTCAAATACAAGGTTTGGTTTGGGTTTGTTGCTCTACGGTCATTTTCTGCACACTTTGTTCTAATTAGACAAGGACCTAGAGTTGAAAGTAGATTCTAAACCACTCACAAACATCCTGCAACCGCCAGGATTCGAACCTGAAACCTGTGATACCAACGGCCAGAGCGCCAGTCAATTGGCTATCAGGCATCTCAAAAAATGAGGAGAATTGATGGCGTTTGTGACGTTCAGCATCATGGCGCCTGAGTCGACTATTTGGTGGGATTTTTCTGGGTTTTCTCAATACGACGCACATAGTACTTTCTCTCGGGTGAGGACTCAAGGCCGACTGGTCATTTCTCCTGAACGCCACAGGGGGCGCTCTTACAGATTTAATTTTTTACAGATTTAATTTTCTTAAAGATTTTAATTTTACTTAAGGTAACGAATTATTTATAAATTAAAATTCATTAATATTGATGTTAGTATTCATTAATGTCATTATGTAACAAACTGTTGATTTGGTATTGATTCAATAACAATGATTCATACTACTGTTCGTATTAAAACAACTCTATGAAATAAGCATTTATCTGCCATTTGACTATTTTGACTATGAAACTCTACTGTTTCAATTGATAATCATTTTAATCGTTAACTGTTAAATTACATCTATAATACTTTAAATACGTAAATACTTAAAAGATAGTACCTTACTTAAAAGACATAATATTTAAATACGTAACAAACTGCTAATTTGGTATTGATTCAACTGTAATCCTTCAATAGGGGATGACGGGATGGCAGAAGAACATCCTGTGAACCTTTTGGAAAGAACCTTTTATTGACAGAGCACATTCCTAGTAACCCAACAAGTGTTTTCTCATACAGCTAGAGTTTATTGACTGACCATAATATGGTGTAAATAGAATTCATATGAGGTAAAGCATTTCAAAAATTCGTAATTCGTAACGCTCAAAATTCGTAAATACATGACAGTCTGTCATACGTGACAGATCTCGTGTTGAGCTTTCAACATGATTTTGGATGAAATAAATAGTGCACGGTATTTCTGGCAACCAAAAGAAAAGAAATAAGCACAATAAAAATAAACATGAGATGAATTGATAAAGCGATTTATTTACCAGATAACAACAACAACAAACAAAAAAAAAGAAATTGAAAAAAAAAAAAAATTTAAATAAAACTTATTAAAATCTAGAAGCAGCATAAAGAAAACTGAATTTCCCTGTTACTAACGAGATTATACCAGACGTAAAATTGAAATATCGTTACCGTCTTGTATTCTGAAATGAAGTATTGTTATCGTCTTAGTCTTGTATCCTCAAATGAAGTATTCTTACCGTCTTGTATCCTCAAATGAAATATTGTTATCGTTTTGTTTCAAATGAAGTATTGTTACTGTTTTGATTCTTCAAATGATTTGGTTTGGTCTGGTTTACCGTTCTACGGTCATTTTGTGCACACTTTATCCTCAAATGAAGTATTCTTACCGTCTTGCATTCTCAAATGGAGTATTATCACCTTGCCTTCGTCTTGTATCTTCAAATAAAGTATTGCTACCAACTTGTGTCCTAAAATGGAGTATTGTTACAGTCGTACGTTCTCAAATGAAGTATTGCTATCATCTTGTGTCCTCAAATGAAGTATTGTAACCGTCTTGTATCCTCAAAGGAAGCGTTGTTACCGTCTTGTATCGTCTTGCGCATTTACCTTCATTCGTATCGAAAAGCTAAAAAACAAGAATCTTTAATAATTTTCTTCAAACAAAAGTTTTTAACAGCTTTAATTACCAATAAAAACATCTTTATTTAAATACCAGGTCCACAATTCTTACCAACTAACAAAATACTTCTCCAAGAACATGAATAAATAAACACATAAAAGTTCTATTCATATGCAATCTCTCATAGAAAATATAGTTCCAAACAGAAAAAAGGCAGATCTTCGCCACGCATATCAATTCTGCCTCTCAAAATCAATCTTCAGCCAGTTTACTAGCTTATTACTTTCCAAGAAATTCGCGCTGAACCTTGTAGAGAGTAGCAAAAAAAAACGAATAAACAGGAAGAATAAAATGGAAACTCATCCCTTGCTTCGTAATCCTATTAAGTCGTCCAGTATTCAATGCAGGTCACGTTTGGTCTTTTGGTTGGTATAAAATAAAAGAAGTGGAAATGCGGTCTGCAGCTGAAACTGGAGGATCCTCTTGGATGTATTCGAGGAGTGTTTTGCAAATTCCACGAAATTCGCTGATGATGTTGTCATGGTATGTTACCGATCTTTATTCAAAGCCAGCTTTAAAAGAAATTCAAAAATGGATTTGAACAGGAGGATGTCTTCGGAAACTTTGTCTTTGTATTAGTATGCTTTGCATTTATAAGCACTTTCAATGGCTGTAATCTATCTTTATATAGTACATATAATTCTTCTGTACGTGTGTTTGTCACTGAATTCCTCCTATCGGCTGGACCGATTTTGATGAAAGATTTTATGTGTGTTTGACAAAACATGCATAATGTTTTGATGCTATACCCCTTTGTTGTAAGTCGCCACCAGATGGTGCTGCAGTTTATCAACTTCTATACCGTTCAACCAATCGCCATGAAAATTGGTAATAGCATGTATTCGAGTATGGAAAATAAGTTCACGTTATCCATTTTATTGTTACTTTCCACCAGATTCGCGATATGCAATTTTCTGCAATGTATTTTTTGGCAGGACAACGTAAGCCAAGTTCTGCTAGTATATATAATATAATATAATGTATATATATATGCATATATAAGTATGTTCCAGTACAATTTAGAAACTATGACGCAGTGTTTTCGTTTTGGGTTTATTATTTCGTTCCAAAAATTTCTGGCCCAAAAAAAAAATGAACTAATTTTTATTAATTATTTTTTAATTAAAAGATAAATTTGTAATTGCCATCACATTTTCAAGCCAGCATATGATGCTAATCTTAAACACTGACTGGCGGGGATAAATAAACACATAAAAGTTCTATTCATATGCAATCTCTCATAGAACATATAATTCCAAACAGAAAAAAAGACAGATCTTCGCCACACATATCAATTGAGTCCCTCAAAATCAATCTTCGGCCAGTTTACTAGCTTATTACTTTTCAAGAAATTCGCGTTGAACCTTTAGAGAGTGCAAAAAAATCCGGATAAACAGGAAGAATAAAACGGAAACTCATCCCTTGCTTCGTATTCCTGTTAAATCGTCCAGTATTCAATGCAGGTCACGTTTGGTCTTTTGGTTGGTATAAAAAAAAAAATGGAAAATGCGGTCTGCAGCTGATACTGGAGGATCCTCTTGGATGTATTCGAGGAGTGTTTTGCAAATTCCACGAAATTCGTCAATGCTGTTGTCATGGGATGTTACGGTTCTTTATTAAAAGCCAGCTTTAAAAGAAAACTGAAAATGGATTTGAATAGGAGGATGTTTTATGAAACGTATCCTTTGAGTAAAAAGAAATAGTTTTTATTGATCAAGTGTTGTATTAATATGCTGTACCTACAGAAACATTTTCAATGGCTGTAATCTATATACAAATATGTAATCTGTGTATAAATGGATGCATGCATATGTATGTTCCAATGCAACCTAAAAACTATGACGCTTAGAAGTTCTGTTTTTTTTATTTCGTTTCAAAAATATATGACCGAAAATAATGAAATACTTAAAAAAATAAAGTAACTAAGATTTAGTACTATGATATCTATAAATGGCTTATATCATGAATTGATTCAATTATTGCTGAATTGTGATTGACTAATGTTAAATGTTTTTAGTAAATGATAAAATTGAGATTATATTTTTAAAAAAACGAAAATGATGGAACGAAAATGAACGAAAACGAAAATGATTGTTTATAAAAAACAATTTGCTGCGTAGAAATTTATAAAACAAAAAAAAAAATTCAAATATTTAAAAAAGAATTCAACAAAAATTATTCACATCTCATAATATTTCTTTTTCTTTCAAACTTATCAACTAAAACATCTTTAAAAACATAGATAAATAATCTCACATTAGCTCAATTTAATAAGCATAATATTGTAACAAAACCCTCAATGTGTTTTATGTGTAATTATAAAACATGATAACAATGATTCAACTTCTAACTGTTTTTTTTCTTCTTCTTCATTGGTACTACAGTTCAAAGGTCTACGGCTACGGTCCTGCCTACTGGCAGATTTCGAGACAGGAGATGTTTTGTTTTTTACGGGGTAGTTTTTTTCAGTCCTACGCCCAACGCTCTACACGCATACTAGACCGGATTCTGCGATTTAAAGTACATTCCTAACCACTACAAAAAAATCCGGGGCATCGCCGATACTGAAACTTGTTCCTAACCACTGTTCCTAACCACTACCACAACCCGCCGATACTCAAAACTTATGGCACCGAGCACCAGAGCTCTAGTCACTCAGCCATCAGGACTCTTATTAAAATACAGTGAGAGCAATTGTTCATCTTCTATCTTTTAAAAATCCGTAATTCCTTTATAACATTGAGGTAGTGGGTAAGCTGTCATTCAAGAGTTATCCATTAGCCTCGAAGTGGTCTGATTCCGAAGGATAAACTTTTGATTGAGACATAAAAGAAATTATTCGTTATGAGCTGTTAGGTGACCATCAAACAATAATGCAGAAGTTTACTGTCAGCAATGAAGATAATCAAAAGCATTGTACGCATTCTAAAACGGTTTACGTTGATGAAAAGGTACAATCTTGTAGCATGACAGGAATGCCAAACCCATCACTGCCAAAATGACTGAGGGCCTCCTAAAGGAATTTGAGGGGAAAAATTTGGTTTGGTTTGTCGCTCTACGGTCACTTTTTGCACACCGCCAGAGTTCGAACATGAAGCATGTAGTACCAACTGTCAGAGCAATGGCCAATTGCCCATCAGGCCTCTGAATGGTAAAGGAGTTCCACTAATCCTATTATCTCGATTTGGCTTCATCAGATTACTATTCTTTTCAGATAAAAAAAAAATTCTCAAGTCAAAACTGAATGGATTTCACTGAAAATTTACTGTAAAACTTATCTGAAGATGAACATTAAAAAGAATGGTGACTACATTGAGGTTTACATCAATATATTTTTGAATAATCACTCAGTTTTATTTCAATCTAATAATAACTCATATAACAATAATAACTAGAATAGCCTACTACAATATCAAGAGGAAACAAAACATCCCAAAATTCTCCCCATACATTTCCATTGACAACCAATTTAATACTTTCCGATAACCCTTTTACCTACTTCCAATTCCTAATCTAATATGCTTTCTCACCTACATTTAAGGAAGACCTACATTTAATAAATAGACAGCAAGGATAAACGAGAATTCCATGTCTCTTTTTGTGATCTCCTTAAAATAAACCTAAGCTCCCATTGTGTTTTATAAATAGACTCTTTTTGCTGATAGAGAGAAGTGAAAAGTGATTTGCAATGACACTGAACCATCATCTGGGATATGTGAATGGCTTCTTTACAAATTCTGTGAAATCATCCTTTCTATTTTTTTGTCCTCGTGGGATTTGTAGCTCTTTATTCAAAATCTGTTTTGAGATGAAACGCGATGGGAGATCTAAACATGAAGAAATCTTTTTTTTCTCCACATTTTCGAGTCAAAGCTTTTACATTTTGCATAACAATAACACGTCTTAACTTATAAAATAAAAATGAACAAAAAACTTTACCTTTATTAAAGGTAATAAAAAATACTAAAAATATTGAGTGTGTACATTTCTTTGTTGTGGGCCTGAATGGTCCAGTGGCTAGCGCTCTGGCGCTCGATACCACAGGTTTCGGGTTCGAGTTCCGGCGGTGCCATATGTGTTTGTAGTGGTTTGGAATCCACTTTAAACCATAGGTCCCGGTCTAATAGGATCGTAGAGTATTGCGGGGGCCTTGTTACTCCGCGTCCGTGGCGTATCTTCAAGTTACACGGCCACTGGATAATGCAAAGTGAGTAACGTCTGTGCAGCGCTTGCCTTAAGATATCCAAGACAGCTGTCTGAGTGTTTGCCAGCTGCATTAGAAAAAAACATTTCTTTGTTGTTATCAGTGGACAATGTGTTCCCTTGATGCCAATAACAGCCCACCTATGGATAATGTTGGTAGAACATTGCCTACAGGAGGACTTGTAGGGATATCTACACCTTATTTACGTGTCGTATGGGTGAAATCCTGAAACACTCTCTCTCCTGACTATCGACTGACGTTGTCACATTCATTATACAATCTCTTCGCTTTTGAAAACAGTGACTGCAACTAAAGCCACTATAGTATTTGGACCATAGAACTCCTGCACGCATGTTACCAATGGAATGCAAATGTGCTATGACACTTTTAAATGACTCAATTAAGTGTTAGTCCTTTTATTGCAAAATTCGTAAGGTTGTAAAGAAATAAATTCATCAACTACTACAAATCATTACGGCACGAATTACACTCATGTCCATAAATTAAGGATAATTCAGAATCACACAGAAATTGAACTCTGAAAAAAATTTCACCTGTAGAATTATCACACACATCTTGAAGAAGAATATGCAAATTACAGGAAACCACCAGATGGCGCGGATAGTACGTCACAATGACGAGAGTGTAAGAGAGGGGTATATATTTGGTGGCAAAGAAGTAAAATTGTTCACAAGCGCTTTAAAAGCCTTTCAGTTCAATAACCGCATAGTTATGGCACAAAGGAAGCATTTGGATGATTTTTTACGTGGTAGAATTATCGGACGACTGGAATGTGGACGTACCCAGCTGGAAGTATGCGAGGAACTTGGAATCGCCCAGAGTGTCATCTCCGGGCTTTGGCAACGATTCCAAGATGATGGTAACGTGGTAGATGTTACAGCACAGGTCGCCCCAGAGTTAAAACGCCAAATGAGGACCGGTATTTAGCAGTTACTGCCAAAAGAAACAGACGGAGCACAGCATCAGACCTGTCTCGTCAGCTCTCTTCAGCTACCGGTACGACAGTTTCAAGGCAGACCGTGTACAGACGCTTAGGGCACATTGGTCTATGCTCGTAGGCCTGTCAGATGTGTTCCACTTAACGCAACTCACTTCGCCTGCGATTAACCTGGAGTAGAGAGCATGCATTGTGGACACCGCGACAGTGGTCTTGTGATGTTTTCCGACGAGTCCAGGTTTAGTTTGCAGCCTGATTCTCGCCGGACTTTCATATGGAGAGCGCCAGGTACCCGTTACCACCAAGAGAACACCATTGAACGACACCGTTACGGTGGTGCAGGATGGCTCGTTTGGGGGAGGAATTATTCTTGGTTCCAGAACTGACCTGCCTGTTCAGAGTGTAACGATAACAGGCCACATCTATCGGGATGTCATTCTTGAAGAAAATGTACGTTTGTTTCGGGGCGCCACGGGGCTGAATTTCTGTTTATGGATGACAACGCCCGTCCTCACCGTGCAAACATTGTAGACGAATGCCTTCAATTGGAGGATATCACCCGTATGGATTTCTCACCGGACTTGAATCCAATAGAGCATGAGTGGGATATGCTTGGAAGACGAATTGCAGCCCGTCAATCCCCTCCCACCTGTCAACCCGAACTTCGGAGGGCATTGCTTGATGAGTGGTGTAATATTCCCCAAGATCAGATTGATAATTTGATACTCAGCATGCCTAGGTGTTGTAAGGCCTGTATTGCATCGTCCGGGAGACATACTCCATATTAACCATCCTACTAACCATGTTATACCGTTTTTTTGTAAATAGGTTCTTTTTTGAAATTTGCTCCAGGGAGTAAAAATCGCAATTTTTATTAATTATGTCAAACATATAGCATCTTTTTTGCTCTTTACCTTTTGTTTAATAAATAGACTTTACAAATAAGTCAAATTTGTTTTGCTTTGTCTCTTTCTTTGCCTGAATTTCATTATCCTTAATTTATGGACATGAGTGTAAATTCATCAATTACTATTTTTATTAAGAGATAGAGGAAGTAATAAAGCATGTTGCTTAGTTAAATATTTGATGTTCGTTATGAAATGTACTCATCTTTAAGCATTACCAATAAAAATAGCCATGTATATGCTTAAATGGCTGTGATAGCCATATGGTTACATAAACCTCATATTATTATCAGAATTACTGGTTACTGTGATGTTGATATAAAATCAGATTATGATGAATGTTAATCTATGATTGATTGGTATAAATTTATTTGAACAATGGGGGATATTTCAAAAGAAGTGACAGTATGTTCGGGAAACAAAATGGGTCTGAAGTTGTTAGCTGAAATAGCAGTATTATCTCGCTTAAATGATGATTAGCATTATTCCTTCATTTTTCTATAAATTATTTGAGGATAGATTAATGCTTTATAAAATGAATTTTTTTGTTAATTCTCTACAAATATTAGTGATCTGATAATGTAAAAATGTTTCATTAATTTCTATGAATTTAATATTTTCGTAACCTAATTCTTCATTCAAGAAGTTAGAAATTGTTAATATTAATTTGTGGCAATCTTAGAAACATTAATAGTAAGTAAGAATCCTCAACAATTCTGCATTATTTATATTAATTACATAAACCGTTCTTTTAATGGGGTCTGATGCCCGAGTGTCTGGCTCTCGATGCCACAGGTTTGGGATTTTGGGATTCAAGTCCCGGCGGTATCGTGGATGTTGTAGTGATTACGAATTCCCTTTTAAGCCGCAGGTCCCGGTCTAATATAACTACAAAGTTTTGGGTGTACGATTGACAACGCTACCTAGTAATAAAGACAACATCGCCTACCTCGTAATCAGCCAGAAGCCAGATGGTCTTGGCCCAAGATGGGGCTGTTGTGCTAATGAAAAAGAAGATCTTTTAATAAAAATAGTAAAATGATAAGTTTATTATTTTTAAATATTCTTATGGTATATAAATCTAACCTATTTAATTCTATTAAACAAATACGAAAACCCAAACTGATTTGCATGTTACGTCAACATATAGTGAATTTGTTATATATAGACTTAGCAAAACAATATTTCGAAAATGCGATTCCCCATTATTTATTACCAATATTTACGCATAAAAATCAATTTTAGTTACGTTTCAGTTTGATAATTGTTTTCAAACTTAAGTATACTTAGAAACCAGGACATTCATGAAAACATAAAAATCCTCACATCCCATCAATTCCAACATCTTCTGTAGAAAATACGCGAAAATAAAGACATAACGAAAGATCTTTGCCATACCTATCTCCATTACTTAATTCAATTAAATAAATACGAAAACCCAAACTGGTTTGCATGATATGTCTACATATATTGAATTTGTTTTATATATACTAAGCAAAACAATGTTTCAAAATGCAATTCCACACTATTTAGCAATATTTGCATATAAAAACGTTTTTAGTTTCAGTTACATAATTGTTTTCGAATATTCAGTTTCAAACAAGGACATCCATAAAAACATCAATAAAGAATCCTCATATCCCATCAATTCCAAACAAATGCCTCTTCTGTAGAAAATACACGAAAAATAAAGACATAACGAAAGATCTTTGCCATACCTATCTCAATCTTGCGTAAAAATCAATCTTCAACTAGTTTCATAATTATTTTCAAACTTATTCTTACAAACAAGAACATTCATGAAAACATGAATAAAAAAAACCCATATCCCATCAATTCCAAACAGATGCATCTTCAGTAGATAAAAATACGCAAAAAAATAAAGACATAACGAAAGATCTTTGCCATACCTATCTCCATCTCGCGCAAAAATCAATCTTCAGCTAGTTTGCAACTCGCTACAATTCGCAGGAAAAAGGAGAAAGTTCATCCTTTGTTTTGTAATCTTGTTATGTCTTCAGGCAGCATCCACTGCTTGTTACAGTTGATATCCCTTGTTGGTTGCGAATAAAGCTGGTTGGCAACTGAAACTGGAGAATCAAATCGGGTGTGTGTTCGCGAATGGCTTTACAACTTCTGCAAAATCTTTCATTGTTGTCATGGTAAAATGCTCTTTATTTAAAATACGCTTGAAATGTACTGCAAAAAAGGATCGGAATAAGAAGATGTTTGCTGAATAAGAAGTAACTGTTGTTATTGTATAAGCACATATATTTATTTGAGTGTGAAGCATTGATATTGATACTTCTTTTACGTAATCGGATAAACATATATGATGCAATTGTTTTTCTGAAGGAAAGGTAATTGTTCTTACCTTTTATTCCTCTTATTTCCATTTATATTAATTACTTAAGTAGACCTTTAAATAAAAATAGTTTAATGATAAGTTTATTATTTAAAAAAATTCTTATATATATATAAATCTAAGCTATTTAATTCATTTAAATAAATACAAAAAAATAAACTGCAAAACCAAAATTTGCATGTTATGTCTACATATAGTGAGTTTGTTATATATAGACTTAGCCAAACAATATTTCAAAATGCGATTCCCGCTATTTATTCCAATATTTACATATAAAAATCAATTTTAGTTACTTTTCAGTTACATAATTGTTTTCAAACTTACACTTACAAATAAGGAAATCCATGATAACATAAATAAAAATTCTCATACCCATCAATTCCAAATAGATGCATCTTCAGTAGAAAAAAAAGCCAAAAAATAAAGACGTAACGAAAGATCTTTGCCATACCTATCTCCATCTCGCGTAAAAATCAATCTTCAGCTAGTTTGCAACTCGCTACAATTCACAGGAAAAAGGAGAAAGTTCATCCTTTTGTTTCGTAATCTTGTTATGTCTCCAGGCAGCATCCAGTGTGCTTGTTACAGTTGATATTCCTTGTTGGTTGCGAAGAATTGGAAGTTGGTAAGACAACTGAAACTGGAGAATCAAATCGGGTGTGTTCGCGAATGGCTTTACGCATTCTGCAAAATCTTTCATTGCTCTCTGTTGTCATGGTAAAATGTTCTTTACTTAAAATTCGCTGGAAATGTACTGCAAAAAAGGATCAGAATAAGAAGTTGTTTGTTGAATAAAAAGTAACTGTTGTTATTGTATAAGCAGATATATTTGTATGAATATGAAGCATTGATAATGATGTTTCTTTTACGTAATCGGATAAACATATGCCATTGTTTTTCTGAAGGCAATTGTTTTTTTCCTCTATTATTTGCCTACTGATATTTTTTCATGAGAATACCAACTTGGTATGTCTACATCATTTCTCATAAGTCTTGGTATATATTCTGTGCTGAAATTATTTTCAGTGGTAAATGTCCCCAATTTAAGGGTGATATTGAAGATCGTGGATCAATCTTCTTTTACGTAATCGTATAAATATATATCATGCAAATTTCTAAAGGCAAAATAATTGTTCTTTCCTCTTGATTATTTGTCCAGATATACTTCTTTTTAATGACAATATCACCTTGGCACATTTGCATTATTCCCCATATTTTTTTAGATTTATATTCTGTTCTAGAAATATTTTCAGCTGGTATATGCCACCAATTTATGTATTATTTTGGAGATCATGGAACCTGGTATTACATGAGTTTGTTATACATAGACTTAGCTAAACATATCCCATACTATTAATTAGTAATATTTACTTATAAACAATTTTTAGTTACATTTCAGTTCCATAATTGTTTTCAAACTTATACTTACAAATAAGGACATCCATGAAGGCATAAATAAAAAGCCTCATATCCCATAAATTCCAAGCAGATGATTCTTCTGTAGAAAAAATGCGAAAAATAAAAACTTAACGAAAGATCTTTGCCATACCCATCTCCATTTCGCGTAAAAATCGATCTTCAGCTAGTTTTCAACTCGCTAGAATTCACAGGAAAAAGGAGAAAGTTCATTCTTTGTTTTATAATCTTGTTATGTCTCCAGGCAGCATCCAGTGCTTGTTGATAGTTACAGTTACAGTTGATATCCCTTGTCGGTTGCGAAGAAATGGAAGTTGTTTGGCAACCGAAACTGGAGAATCAAATCGGGTGTGTGCTCGCGAATAGCTTTACACATTCTGCAAAATCTTTCATTGCTCTTGGTTGTCATGGTAAAATGTTCTTTATTTAAAATACGCTTGTAATGTACTGCAAAAAAGGATTGGAATAAGAAGCTGTTTTTGAATAAAAAGTAACTGTTGTTATTGTAAAGGCAGATATATTTGTATAAGTATGAAGCATTGATACTGATACTTCTTTTACATAATCGGATAAACATACGTCATGTAATTGTTTATCGGAAGGCAAGGTAACTGTTCTTTCCTGTTATTATTTGTCTACTAATAATTCTTTTTAATGAGAATACCATCTTGGCATGTTTGCATTGTTCCCCATAAATTCAGATTTATATTCTGCGCCAGGAATATTTTCAGCTGATATATGCTACCGATTTATGTTTTATTTTGAAGATCAGGGATCCTGATAATCACGGATCCAACTTCTTTTTACGTAATCTTGTAAACATATATCATGCAATATTTTATCTAAAGGTAAGGTAATTGTTCTTTCCTCTTATTATTTGTCTACATATACTTCTTTTTAATGAGAATGCCACCTTGGCATGTTTTCCTTATTCCCCATCAGTCTTGGTTTATATTCTGTGCTAGAATTATTTTCAGTGGCAAATGCCATTCCAATATGAGAAATTTACGTTAGTAAAATCATCAAATACGTTATTTATTTACAAGGATTTTTTATTTCAATCAGAATAAATTGAAGTGAAAAAATAACACGTACGTTTAACTTATTTTCTTCTTCAATAGCACAACAACCCCATGGTGGCCAAGGCCGTCTGCCTATTAGCAGATTTCAAAGTATGAGATGCTTTCTTTTATTGAGTTAGGTTGTCAGACCTACGCCCAACGCTTTGCAGTCATATTAGACCGGCACCTACGGTGTAACGTGGATTCGAACTACAAACATCCATGGCACTTCCGGGATTCGAACAAGATGCCATGAATGGTCGGAATATCCCTTCATTGCTTTTTAGAAGGAAAACACGGAGGGGTAAGGAATTTATAGTTGCTAGTCATGGAGATGATATGAATCACAATCCTTTTATACTTTAGAATCACGATCCTTTTTATAATTTCCAACAACGTATAATCTTAAAACAAGTAATTATCATTAAATTTTACTAGTAATGATGTAATAATCAACTTTCAAATAGTGCTGATCGCTGGACCATATTTATTAATATTTTATAAAGGTGTATTTTGGGTATGCACAGAAAGAGAGAAAATGCCTGAAGCGAGCAAAATTAAGAAGGTGATACGCGCATTCGCCCTCCTACAAAAATCTAATTAGAGTTTCCTAGTTAAACTCTTTAAAGCAGAAAAGATGTCTCACTGCAATTACGGCGGTGGCTCCTTTTTTTTATCTCCTTCACACTTTTGTGCTCAAAGTACCTGTAATTAAGTTACGCGTATTATCTCCTGAATAATGATCCTGTAATTCTCCTAAATGTTCCGCTTCCTGCAGGACAGATCCTTTGTCTTTAGAATAAATTATTCATTCCGCTCCAGTGTTTATGAAGAGGATCCATCATAATAATTGTTCATTTTATGATGATGAGGGTATTATGAGAAAAGTATTTGTGTATTTTTATGCTTGTAAATTTTTTTTTGTTTTGCTGCCAAAGATTTATATTCAATATTTTATAATATCTTTGTAAGATTAGTTTCTGCGTAAATAATTAAATTTTTCATGTAAGACGTGAAATTATTATGCAGCGTTTATTAATGCATTAGTATGCATGTACCATGCAAAATTATTATATATTATTAATTAATGTAGCTTTTATAAAATATTATTATACAACCCAAATTGATTTAGAGTTAAAAATTATTATGTATCACTTACAATTTTTTTAAAAAATTTTCAAAATTATTATAATAATATATAAAATTATAATAATTAATTAACAATAATAAATTATTACGCAGCCTTAAATGGCCTAGTATTAAAAAATAATTATGTGCCCACATAAAATTATTATAAAACCTTAATTGATTTCGCATAAAAAATTATTATAAACACATATAAAATTATTATAAAACCTTAATTGATTTGCATAAAAATTTATTATAAACACATATAAAATTATTATAAAACCTTAATTGATTTTGTATAAAACATTATTATAAACACATATAAAATTATTATAAAACCTTAATTGATTTTGCATAAAAAAATTATTATAAACACATATAAAATTATGTTATGAAAATATTTAAATTATTATTAAAAAAAAGTATTACGCAGCATTTAATATCTTAATATTAAAAATAATACGTACTCAAAATTATATATACCATTAAATGATTTAGAGTTAAAAATGTTTTGCAACATGTAAACTTTTTATGAAAATATTTAAATTTTTTGTAAAAAAATTATTACGCCATTAATTGATTTAGAGTTAGCAAAATTATTCTAATTGAAATCAAAAATCACAGTCTTTAGAGAATAGATAATGTGTTCGACTACATTATCTATTCTGTTAGAATGATAGAAAAGGTATGGATAGGGGTCTTGTAATCATATAAAATTCATTTTATTTTCACCTTTTTTGCATGAGAATCACAATCATTTTTATACTTTTTAACAAAATATCATCTTAAAACAATTAATTATCATTCAGTTTTAATAGTATGTAGATAATTACTTTTGAAATAATGCTGGCCATTAGACCATATGGATTAATATTTTATAAAGACGTATTTGGGGTATGCACTGAAAAGAGAAAATGTCTGACCTGAGCAAAATCAAAGAGAAAAGGTGCACCTCGCATTCGCCCTCCTACAAAAATCTAATTAAAGTTTCCCAGTTGAACTCTTTGAAGCAGAAAAGATGTCTCACTGCAATTACGAAGGGGCTTCCTTTTTTATTTATCTCCTTCACACTTTTGTGCTCAAAGTACCTGTAATTAAGTTATGTGTATTATCTCCTGAATAATGATCCTGTAATTCTCCCAAATGTTCCGCTTCCTGCAGGATAAATCCTTTGTCTTTTAGGATAAATTATTCATTCCGCTCAGAACCGGGGAAGAGGATCCATCATAATAATTATTCATTTTGGATGAGGATATTATGAGAAAAGTATTTGTGTATTTTTGTACATTTTTTGTTTGCTACTTTATGTTTATATGGCATTTTTTAATATCTTTGTTTAGTTGCTAAAGTAAGTAATTAAATTTTTCATGTATCATGTGAAAATATTATGTAGCCTTAATTAATGTAGTTTTATGAAAAATCATTATACGGGTATTACCCTCAATTAATGAGTTAAAAATTATTATGCAGCATGTAAAAACTTTTATAAAAACATTTAAATTATAAAAATTATTACACAGCATTTAATTTATTAGCATTGAAAAAAATTGCGTGCACATATAAAATTATTATACAGCATTAACTAAATAGTTTTATACTATTATACTACCCAATTAATTTAGAGTTAAGAATTATTATGTAGCATGTAATAGTTTTATAAAAAAATATTCGAATTATTATAAAAAATTATTAACCAGCTTTGAATGACCTAGCATTAAAAATATTATGTACACACATAAAATTATTATAAAACCTTAATCGATTTTGCATTAATTATTTGCAGAAATTATTATAAACACATATAAAATTATTATTTATCACGTAATAATTTTATAAAAATATTCAAATTATTATAAAAAATTATTACGCAGCATTGAATTTCTTAGCATGAAAAATATTACGCACAAAAAAATTCTTATACACCATTAATTGATTTAGAGTTAAAAGTTATTATGTAGCATGTAAAATGTTTATGAAAATATTTAATTTTTAAAAAAAAATTATTACGCAGCATTGAATGGCTTAGGCATTAAAATATTACTCGCACACATGAAATTATTATATAGCCTTAATTGATTTAGTATAAAAATGTTGTATATAGTCCCATTTGATCGACAGTTAAAAATTATTATATTGTACGCTTATTTTTTATGGAAATATTTAAATTATTATAAAATTAATTATTATACAGCATTAAAGGACTTGGCATTAAAAAATTATGTACAAAAAAAAATTATTATACAGCCCAATTGGCTTAGAACTAAAAATTATTATGCAGCCCAATTGATTTAGGGCTAAAAATTATTATGCCCAATGGATTTAGAGTAAAAATTATTATGTATGACGTAAAATTTTTATGAAAATAATTAAATTACTATAAAAAATTATTAAGTGGCATTGAATGGCTAAGCATTAAAAATATTACTCGCACACATCAAATTATTATATAGCCTTAATTGATTTAGCATAAAAAGTTGTACACTGTTCCAATTGATATACAGTTAAAAATTATTATATAGCAATTTTATTTTTTATGGAAATATTTAAATTATTATAAAATTAATTAATATTCAGCATTAAAGGACTTGGGATTAAAAAAAAAGTTATGTACACAAAATTATTACGCCATTAATTGATATAGAGTTAGCAAAATTAACCTGATTGAAATCAAAAATCACTGTCTTTAAAGAATTGATAATGCATTCGACTAAACATTATCTATTCTGTCAGAATGTTAGAAAAGGTGTGGATAGGGGCTTGGTCTTGTAATCATGTAAAACCCATTTTATTTTTCACCTTTTTGCATGAGATTCACAATCATTTTTATACGTTTCAACAAAATATCATCTTAAAAACAATTAATTATCATTTCCAGTTTAATAATATGATAATTAACTTTCAAATAATATTGACCACAAGACCATATTCATTAATATTTTATAAAAAGACATATTTGGGATATGCAATAAAGAGGAAAATGTCTGACGCCAGCAAAATTTGAAAGGTGCAACTCGCATTCAATTGTTTTATGAGTTAAAAATTATTATACAACCTCAATTGTTTTAAAAGTTAAAATTATTGTACAGCCACAATCATTTTAAGAGTTAAAAATTATTAAGTATCCCTTTAAAAAGTTTTATAAAAATCTTTAAATTATTATAAAAAAATATTGAGCATGATTGAATGACCTAGCATTAAAAATATTATGTATACACATAAAATTATTATAAAACTACTTAATTAAGTTTGCATAAAAAATTATTATAAACACTTATATAATTATTATGCATCATGTGAAATGTTTATAAAAATAATTAAATTATTATAAAACTTATTACGCAACATTTAGTTTCTTAGCATTAAAATATTACGTACACAAAATTATTATATATCATTCATTAATTTAGAGTTAAAAGATATTATGAAGCAAGTAAAATTTTTATGAAAATATTTAAATTTATATTAAAAAAATTATTACTCAGCATTGAATGGCTTAGCATTAAAATATTACTTGCACACATAAAATTATTATATAACCTTAATTTATTTAGCATTAAAAAGTTGTATACAGTCCCAATTGATCTACAGTTAAAAATTATTATATAGCAATTTTATTTTTTTATGGAAATATTTAAATTATTATAAAAATTAATTAATATTCAGCATTAAAGGACTTGGGATTAAAAAAGTTATGTACATAAAAATTATTACGCCATTAATTGATTTATTAGCAAAATTAACTTGATTGAAATCAAAAACCACTGTCTTTAAAGAATTGATAATGTATTCGACTACGCATTATCTATTGTGTTAGAATGTGAGAAAACATATGGATAGGGGGGTTGGTCTTGTAATCATGTAAAACCCATTTTATTTTTCACCATTTTGCAAGAGAATCACAATCATTTTAATACTTTTTAACAAAGTATCCTCCTAAAAACAATTAATTATCATTCCCTTTTAATAATATAATAATTAAGTTTTAAATAATGCTGACCGCTAGACCATATGGATTAATATTTTATAAAGGCGTATTTGGGGTATGCTCTGAAAAGAGAAAATGGCTGACGCGAGCAAAATTAGAAAGGTGAAACTCGCATTCGCCCTAACTACAAAAATCTAATTAAAGTTTCCCGGTTAAACTCTTCAAAGCAGAAAAGATGTCTCACTGCAATTAAGGCGGTGGCTCCCTTTTTTATCTCCTTCACACTTTTTGTGCCCAAAGTACCTGCAATTAAGTTATGCGTATTATCTCCTGAATAATGATCCTGTAATTCTCCTAAATGTTCCGCTTCCTGCAGGATAGATCCTTTGTCTTTAGAATAAATTATTCATTCCGCTCCAGAGCCAGTGAAGGGGATCCATCATAATAATTGTTCATTTTGTGATGAGTGATATTACGAGAAAAGTATTTGTGTATTTTCGTGTGCGTGTAAATTTTTTTTTTTTTTTGTTTGCTACTTTATGTTTATATAGTATACCACATTTTATAATATGTTTGTAAGATTAGTTGTTAAGTAAATAATTAAATTTTTCATGTATCGTGGAAAATGTTATGCACTATTAATCGATGCATTAGAAATTATGTATCATGCAAAAATTATATAAGATTAATTATTGTGGCTCTATAAAAATTATTATACAGCCTCAATTGTTTTAAGAGTTAAAAATTATTATACAGCCCAGTTGATTTAGAGTTACAAATTATTATGTATCACATAAAATTTTTATGAATATATTTAAATTATTATAAAGAATTATTACGCAGCATTGAATGACAGCATTAAAAAAAAATTTACGCACACACAAGAAATTATTATAAAGCCTTAATTGATTTTGCATAAAATTATTATACGCATATATAAAATTATTACATAGCATGCAAAATTATTATGCACGTAAATGTTTTATGAAAATATTTAAAATATTATAAAAAAATTATTAAGCAGTATTCAATGACCTAGCTTTAAAAAAATTATGAAAACACAAGAAATTATTATAAAGCACTTAATTGATTTATTAGAAAATTATTATACACATAAAATTATTCTGTAGCACGCAAAATTTTTATAAAAATATTTAAATTATTATAAAAATTATTATTCAGCATTGAATGACTTAGCATTAAAAATATTATATACACACACATAAAATTATTATGTATCAGTAAAAATTATTTCCTAGCTTGTAAGATTACTATGCAACATTCGTTTATGTAGCATTAAAAATTACTATGCACACATGTAATATTATTATTATACATCATTAATTGATTTAGCATTTAAAATTATCATGTAGCATATAAAATTATAACGCTGTTTTAATTGATTTAGCATTAATATTTATTCTGAACGCATGTAAAATTATTAAACAGCAATACACATATATAAATTATTATGCACATATATAAAATTATTATGCACATATATAAAATTATTATGCAACATTAATTGATACAGTATTAAAAATTACCATATAATTAAATGATGCTCTACAAGAAGAATTAATGTTGCATTTTTATCTTATTTTAGTTATTGCATATGGTCTGGTTTGGTCACATCGACTGTGCATTATGTTATAGAACAAAGATTCGAAACTCGCCAAACCATGAAAAACTAGGGGTTTTCAGTGTTCACAAAATCTGTAAGCCAGAATTTTCTCGTGTTAGCTTGAGAAGTGGAGAGGTAGTGTATTGAAACCCGTGTAACAATTGAATGTATACGCTAAAAATTGTAGTGATTCGGTGGATGCAGGCTGCATTAAAGAAAATTTCTCGTGGTATTACCTGAGCAACGCTGAATCTGATTATTTCTGCCATTCTAGAGGAGACTATATCGCTTCAAAATATCCGGCATTTGCTACCAACTGCAGCAACAGTTAAAGATATGTATAAACGAAATATATAAACAACAACGATATATATAAACGAACGATATATATAAAAGAAAAAAATATTTAGACAAAATTGTTTGCTAAAATTAAAAGAATTTCAGCAGTATCATCAGATTTCTTTTGATATTGAAATATTTTCTCTGTCAAAAAATTGCTATATATTTCTTCTAAAGATTGAATATTTTAATATTGAAATATTTTCTCTGTCTATTTGATCTTAAGAAAATAAATGGCAAAAAGGATTTTATGTATTTGGGAGGAAATTTATGGTTTTCCTACTTTGCAATAAAAATGCAGTCTTATAAAACAGATGATTAATGTTCACTATGAAAATAAAAATAAAATTTAGTAACCTCGTTTAATCTCTTCGGCTTTTGTAAGTAAAAATATAATTTATCTTCGGATATTTAACATATATTCGTCGGTTTTCTTGTGTTTAGTTGTAATTATAGTGAATCACTATTTAAAATTAAAGAGAAAATTTGTGCAATGTATTATCTCTTAATATAAAGTAATATTGATTTAAGTAATTGATTGACTCCATAGTAATTAAATATCTTATATTCACATAATTGAAATAACTAATGCGTTAAACACACACATAAACTAAATTTACTATATATATACATATATATATATATAGTGGCAGGTTTCAGATTTCGAGTTAGGGATATATATGGATTAAAGTAGTTATACATGAATTATTTTACATTATAATTGACTCCTTGTAATTCTTCAATTTGTATTACATGGATTTTTAATAGTTTTTAATATTAAAACTATTAAAACGAAAACATTAGAACACTATATTAAAGGTTGAAAATTGTCGTAATATTCAGTACGCCGAAAGGATTAGCCTCAATGCTTTTATATATATATATATATATATATATATCAATTTATATATATATATATATATATACATAGGGTGATTATAAATAACGTCCTACTTTCAAAATGCTGGAAAAAACCACTCGTCACAATGAGTTCAAATTTGAACTGAAGATACTTGAAAAGAGGGAAACGGTATAGCATCAAAAGAAAGTTCCACCGATTTTTCCCCTCCGATTTGGTATGACTTGCCGTGGTGGATGGACTCCCACTAATAGTGTCACAACTGTTGAATGACTTGAAGCCATTTTTCTCGTCAAAAAACCGACATAATCAAGGCCATTGAGGACTACAGTTGGTTTAATGTGCAACTCATGCTCAATACATTGTAATGTGAATTCAAAATATCACTGCCAGCCGAATTCAATTTCTTTTCGGCGCTTACAGTACTATCTATTGATATATACTTTGAACTTTTTTTGTTGCCGTACCGTTTCCCCTTTTTCAAGTATCTTCAGTTCAAATTTGAACTCATTGTGATGAGTTTTTTTTTCCAACATTTTGGAAGTGGGGCGTTAATTATAATCACCATGTATAAATATATATATTAACTAAATTAATAAGCACGCAAGCCTTCAGAAAGCAACATCAGAAATTGTCTTAAATTGTAATATAAAGCCTTTAAATATATTGTCCCGGCTATGCCACGGACGTTTGTAGTGGTTTGGAATCCTCTTTAAACCGTCGATCCCAGTCTAACATGGTTATAGAGCGTTGGGGGGTAGGGCTTAACCTTACCCCGTAAAAAGAAAAACATCTCTTGTTTCGAAATTAGCCAAAAAGGCAGACGGCATTGGTTCCCCTTGGAGTTGTTGCGCCAATGAAGATTTTTTTCCCAATGGCTTAATGAAGAAATATTTTCTTCATTAAGCCATTGGGAAAAAATCCTTAAATTAAAAGTGTCCTTAAATTATGCAGTTATTGTATTCTCTTATCTATATACCTTTGATGTAATCGTCGACGAATAATTTTTCCAAAATTTCTTATCTTTCTTTCCTTTTTTTATGTTTTCACAACCTCCTTATTTTTAATAAACGTCTCCTTTCACCCCCTCCCAATAAATGACTCGAAAATAAAACATTAACCATAATCCCAATGGATCGCTACGCTGCCGCCCTAGGCAGTGGTATCAGCCACATTAGAAACTAGCGTTTTAAAACTTAGCATAATCTTTAAAAGTAAAATAATTTATTGATACAAATTAGATACTAGCAAAAATTAAGTCATTTAATGCAAAGCTTTAAAATATAAATAAAAACGACTTTAATAAATCCGCAACATTTATACGTTTTATACCTCAAAAGCAAAATGAATATTAAATAAAACCTGTATAATTGGCTTCAAATTTTCTATTTCTTCTATTTTTTTTAAAAGAAAAGAACACAATCCCTTTTCACGAAGACAAACCAAATTTAATAAAATTCAAATTAAGCTACGCCTCAGGAAAATTGAATAGCTTTTCATTCACCTGCACTTATCCCAAAATGCGTCTTTCGAATTTCCATTTCTACAAAAGAATAATATATCGTAAAGCTCAGTCTTTTGTTATAAAAAAATTTAAAAAAGGATTATTTGCATTACAATGGAAAATGAATTTAAATTTTGTCGTAATAGAATTTTCGGAAAAGTTGGTGGGGAAACTGTTCATGCTTATGAAATATTAAAGATTTCGTCAAGATATCTGGAAAATTGAATGATTATTTTTTGTTGCTGGGTTTAGTTTTTTTCAAATAAAAACCGGTTTTTTTTCTAAATATCATAGATTTACATATGCCAGAATGACAAAAAAAAAAAAAAAAAAAAAAAGCTATTCCATCTATCGGCTTTACAATAATGTCTTTTTAAGTTCCAGTAATTTTATTTTAAGGTATTGTATTTGAATTTAATATTGTAATAGAATAAAAACAGTAAGCATCTTATTTTTATTTTTATTTTTTTTTTTTTGCAGCTTGAAAATTTTTCTATTTTATTAAAAACATTATTTCAATGTTATTAAATGTTTTCATTTCCAATGGCAGACTACAATAAGCAATAAAATAATAATTCGGAAAAGTGCTGAAATCTGCTCGGCAAATTTCAACTTATCATGTGTGAACATTCGAGAACGGATGAATAAACTCAGGAATATGCCAATGTTTGATAATGCAAGAGATATATGAAGCAATTGATTGAAATACTACAAGAATGGCCAAATTCAACAGCCACATGAGTATAGCAATGTTGAATAGATCAAGAACTTCATGAAGAATGAATTGTTCAAGAATCTCTGAAAAGAATGTACAAAAGTAAGATAAATGTCGTCTTGAAAAAAAAGGATTATTTGCATCATAATGGAAAATGAATTTAAATTTTGTCGTAATAGAGTTTTCAGAAAAGATGGCAGAGTAAAACTGCTACTTTGCGTATGAAATATCAAAGATTTCATCAAGATATTTGGAAAATTGAAAGATTATTTTTTGTTACTGGCATTCTTTTTTTCAAATAAATCTGTTTTTTTTTTCCTAAATATCATAGAAGTGCATATGCCAGAATGAAAAAAAAAAAAATAGCTATTCCATCTATCGGCTTCATAGTGATGTCTTTTTAAGTTCCAGTAATTTTATTTTCAATGTATTGTATTTGAATTTAATATTCTAACAGAATAATAACTAAGAGCATTTTATTTCTTTTTGCGGTTCGAATTTTTAAAAATTTTTTTTATTTTATCAAAAAATATTATTTCCATTATATTAAAAGTAAGTTTAACATTTTTGAATAGATTTGCAATATAACAATTTGGTAGTTATTAGTCTAGAATGTCAAGTCGAACAGGAACCTTGTGACACCAATAACCATTGCTCTAGCTACTTGACATTAAACAGCGAATAAGTTCGGATTTTGATAATAAGTATGTGGCAACTCGAGTCATGGGTACTTGATAATCCGTGCGGGAAAGGGTAAAAGCCCTATCCGAGGAAAAAATGCATCAGATTGGAATTGGCTGGTAATAACGGAATTGGTATAAATCTATTTGGAAATTATATTATAAATGGATAACAGATTTTTGTAGATTTATATCTCAGTTGCGTGGCGTGTGTTGTTGTTTTAAATAAAAGGCAAATTGAATAAAGGACAATGCAAGAACACGTATCTAATTGACAGTTCTTCACAAATTATAAGATACAATGGACAAAACAAGTATCACCGCCGGAATTCGAACATGAAGCTTTGAAATGTTGAAGGAACAGTGCATGAACAAGTACTATTTGAAAGAACAGTACATGAACAAATATTATTGGAAAGAACAGTACATGAACACGTACTTCAGCAGTGATAGTTCCCCACAAAGTATATGATATAATAGGATAACTGAAGTGCTGCATAGTTTTTGATTTAATTTTACTGTTTTATTACTTAATTTATGCCACTTGTAGCCGTTTTATTTTTAAAATATTTCCATTCTATTTATCTTCCATGAATCATAATTTTTAATAAATGCATCTTCAAAGTGAATTTTTTTGAAAAAACCCTTTTGTAAGCAGAAGCAAAATTATCCATTCTATTGTGCTTAGTTTCATCAAAACATGGTGATAAAACAGCATTATGATCTTTCATTCCTGCTTTATGGTATCCCGCTGAAACACCTGTTGTTAAGAGAGTTCTTTTTTGCCACACAAGCTACTTTATTTCATCATTTGTTGCGACATGTCTCTATAAATACCCCTACTATCTTCTAAGTCGCATATCGAAGATAATTCTTTAGTAATTGACGTTATTCTAGCTACTAAGAAAGACATATTCACTCCATCATTGGACAATAAACGACATTTAAAAAGGAAAATTTAAATGTCATAACGGATTGAACGATGCATTTGTCTTTTATTTTCAGTTTATAACTTTCTTATAATTACTATAATACATAATAAATTTGTTTTCATACTTTTTTTAATTTGTGAAATGATGCATACATGATAAAATACATATGTAAGATTTCTTCTATATATTTAGCTTACAACAACGTTATCATTATATAAATATCAACATATACATTATCATTATATAAATCAATTTTGTTTATAATTATCAATCTGGTTTTTTAATGTACCTGAGAACTACTACTTGTCTAATGAATTTATCTTTTTAAAGCTTTGCATTAAATGACTTAATTTTTGGTAGTATGTAATTTGTATAAATAAATTATTTTACATTTGAAGATTGCTAAGTTTTAAAACGCTACCATCATTTGTTTCAAATGAGTGCTACTGCTTGTCAAAGGAAAATATTATTTATCAACAGTCATATGAGGCCGGAACGGACGGCTTAAAGTGGATTCAGAACCACTACAAAATTCCATGGTAACACCGGGACAAGAACACGAAACCTGTAGTACCGAGCGCCAGACTTTATGTATATACTCTTAATTTAATCGCAGACGAACAATTTTTTTCTAAATCTTCTGATCTTCTCTTTCCATTTTGTTTTCCTAACCTCCTTATTTTTAATAAACGCCTTCTTTGCCGCCTCCACCAAAAGCGCACCAAAATAAAACATTAACTATGGATCGTTACACTGTCCGCCTAGGCGATGGTATCAGCTACATTAAGAGCTAGCATTTAAAATTTAGCGTAATTCTCAAAAGAAAAAAAAATTTACACCAATTACATACTAGCAAAAATGTAGTCATTTAATGCAAAGCTTTAAAAATATAAATAAAAATGATTATATAAATTCACAAATATCTTCAAACCTCATGCATTAATACCACAACAATTTTTTTTGAACCTCCAAAGCAAAATGAATATTAAAAAAAACTGGATAATTGGCTTCAAGTTTACTGTTTCTTCTTTTTTTTTTAAAGAAAGAACATAAATCCCTTTTCACGAAGACAAACGCAAATTTAATAAAAATTCAAATTAAGTTACGCCTCAGGAAAATTGAATAGCTTTTCATTTACCTGCACTTATCCCAAATGCGTCTTTCGAATTTCCATTTCTACAAAAGAATAATATATCGTAAAGCTCAGTCCTTTGTTATAAGAATATTAAAAAAAAGGATTATTTGCATTATAATAGAAAATGAATTTAAATTTTGTAGTAATAGAGTTTTCAGAAAAGATGGTAGTAAAACTGCTACCTTGCTTATAAAAGATTAAAGATTTCATCAAGATATCTGGAAAATTGAATGATTATTTTTTGTTGCTGGATTTCCTTTTTTCAAATAAAATGATTTTTTTTTCTAAATATCATAGAAGTACATACGACAGAACGACAAAGAATAACTATCCAACCATCGGCTTGATAATAATGTCTTTTTTAAGTTTCAGTAAATTTATTTTTAATGTATTGTATTTGAATTTAATATTCTAACAGAATAATAGATGTGTGCATTTTATTTCTTTTTTGCGGTTTGAAAATTTTTAAATTCTTCTATTTTATTTTAAAATTTTATTTCTTTTTATTTCTTATTTTAAATCTTACTTTCGTTTATTAAAAGTAAGTTTAACATTTCTAAATAGATTTACAAGTATAACAATTTTGTAGTTATTACCGTAGATTGCCACTACCAGAAGTCGAACAGGAAGTTTCTGACACCAAAGATCAGTGAGGCTATTTACTTCGCCATTAGACCGTAAACTGGTTATGATTTTGATAATAAGTAAGCTCCAACTCGAACCAATGGTACTTGATAATCCCTCGCAGAGGGAAACCATGAAGCCAAATTCCCTTTTTATGTCATTTACAGCGCCATCTATTCATGCACTTTGACTTTTAATGCCGTACCGCTTCCACTTTCTTCAAGTATCTTCAGTTCAAATTTGAACTCATTATGACGAATGGTTCTTTTTTATTACAGCATTTTGAAAGGGAGAGACTTTAATTATAATCGCCCAGCATATATATATATAACTATATTAATCAGTACGATTTGTTAGGTTTCAAAAAGCAACATCAGCAGTTGCTTAAATTATGTTATAAAGCTTTTAAGTATATATGTATATACACTGAAGTGACAAAAGTCATGGGATACGTCTTAATATCGTGTCGGCCCTCCTTTCGCCCGGCGAAGTGCAACAACTCGACGTGGCATGGACTCAACAAGTCGTTGGAAGTCTTCTGCAGGAATATTGAGCCATGCTGTCTCGATAGACGTCCATAATTGTGAAAGCGTTGATGGTGCAGGATTTTGTGCACGAACAGACCTCTCGATGATGTCCCATAAATGCCTCGATGGGATTCATGTCGGGCGATCTAGGTGGCCAGATCATTCGTTGGAATTGTCCAGAATGTTCTTCAAACCAATCGCGAACAGTTGTGGCCCGGTGACATGGCGCATTGTCATCCATAAAAATCCCATCGTTGTTTGGGTACATGAAGTCCATGAATGGCTGCAAAGTGATCTCCAAGTAGCTGAACATAAGCATTTCCAGTCAATGTTCGGTCCAGTCGCACCAGAGGACCAAGTCCATGCCATGAAAACAGCCCACACCATTACGGAGCCACCACCAGCTTGAACAGTGCCTTGCTGACAGTTTGGGTCCATGACTTCGTGGGGTCTGCGCCACACTCGAACCCTACCATCAGCTCTACCAACTGAAATCGTGACTCATGGACCAGGCCATGGTTTTCCATTCATCTAGGGACCAACCGATATGCTCTGTGCCCACGAGAAT
Organism: Caerostris extrusa; assembly: GCA_021605095.1. Lineage (NCBI taxonomy): Eukaryota > Metazoa > Arthropoda > Arachnida > Araneae > Araneidae > Caerostris > Caerostris extrusa. The sequence continues at coordinate 20,060 of BPLR01005178.1, read as the reverse complement.
CGCTGCAAGCGATGTCGTTCTGTCAGTAAAGGCACTCGAGTCGGTCTTCTGCTGGAATAGCCCAAGAAAGCCAAATTTCTCCGCACAGTTCTAACAGACAAATCCCTTGTACGTCCCACATTATTTCTGCGGTTATTTGACGCAGTGTTGCTTGTCTGTTAGAATTTACGACTCTTTGCAGACGTCGCCGGTCTCGGTCGTTAAGTGCAGACGGTCGACCACTGCGCTCCATGGTGGGATGTTATGCCTGAAATTTCATACTCGGCACACTCTTGACACAGTGGATCTGGGAATGTTGAATTCCCTAACGATTTCCGAAATGGCATGACCATGCGTCTAGCTCCAACTAACATTCCGCGTTCAAAGTCTGTTAATTGCCGTCGCGGTCATCATCACGTCAAAACCTCTTCACATGAATAACTTGAACAGAAATGAAAGCTCTGCGAAAGCACTGCGCATTTATACGTGTTCTACGCGATGCTACTGCCATCTGAAAATTTGCATATTACTATCCATGACTTTTGTCACTTCAGTGTATATATTAACTAGATTAATCAGTACGATTTGTTAGGCTTTCAAAAAGCAACATCAGCAGTTGCTTAAATTATGTTATAAAAGCTTTTAAATATATATGTATATATTTTGATTGCATGTTATGGATGTTTTACGGATGTTTGTAGTGGTTCGAATCCCCCACCCCTGTTTAAACCATCGATCCTTGTCTAATATGGCTTTAGAGCGTCAGGCGTAGGGCTGAGAACCCTACCCCGTAAAAAGAAAAAAACATGTCGTGTCTCAAATTTGCCAGAAGGCAGACGGCCTTTGGCCCACGATTGGGCTGTAGCGCCAATGAAGAGGATATTTTTTCCAATAAAGAAAACCTTAATTTCTCCTTTAATTTATACAATTATTGTATGCCGTCATTTATATACCTTTTAATTAAATCCTCCGACGAAAATTTTTTATAAATTTTATTATCTTCTTTTCCTTTTTTATGTTTTCACAACATCCTTATTTGTAATAAAGCTCTCCTTCTTCACCCCTCAACAAATTCATTCGAAAATAAAACAATAACCGTTACCCCAATGGATCGTTACGCTGGCCCCCTAGGCGCTGGTATCAGCCACATTAGGAATTAGCGTTTTTAAAACTTAGCGTAATCTTTAAAAGTAAAATAATTTATTTACACCAATTACATACCAGCAAAAATTAAATTTAATGCAAAGCTTTAGAAAATGAATAAAAACGAATTTAATAAATCCGCAACATTTATACGTTTCATACCTCAAAAGCAAAGTGAATATTAAATAAAAACTGGTTAATTGACTTCAAGTTTTCTATTTCTTCTATTTTTTTGAAAGAAAAGAACATAATCCCTTTTCACGAAGACAAACCAAATTTAATAAAATTCAAATTAAGCTACGCCTCAGGAAAATTGAATAGCTTTTCATTTACCTGCACTTATCTCAAAATGCGTCTTTCGAATTTCCATTTCTACAAAAGAATAATATATCGTATATCCCAGCCCTTTTGTTATAAGAATTTAAGAAAAAAAGGATTATTTGCATTATAATAGAAAATGAATTTAAATTTTGTCGTAATAGAGTTTTCGAAAAAGATGGTAGAGTAAAACTGCTACTATGCTTATGAAATATTAAAGATTTCATCAAGATATCTGGAAGATTGAATGATTATTTTTTGTTGCTGGCTTTCCTGTTTCAAATAAACCGGTTTTTTTCTAAATATCATAAAAGTACATGTGCTAGAACGACAAACAATAGCTATTTCATCTATCGGGATAATAATGTCTTTTACGTTCCAGTAATTTAATTTTCAATGTATTGTATTGTAATTTAATATTGGAACAGAACAAAAACAGTAAGCATTTTATTTATTATTGCGGTTTGAAACATTTTTAATTATTCTATTTTATTAAAATACATTTTTTCAATTTTATTAAATGTTTTTATTTCCAATGGAAATCTACAATAAGCAATAAAATGGGATTAAAATAAAATAATGAAAAATCAAATTGGTTCATTTTTTGAAAGTCAAAATACATGAACACGCACCTCACCAGTGGTAATTCATCACAAAATATATAATACATTGGACAGCAGAAATTCCGCACAGTTTTTTATTTAATTTTACTTTTATTATTTAATATAGGCCACCTGTAGCCTTTTTATTCAATTCCTACTATTAGTTCACACTCTCCATATATATATCTTGTTCAAATTTTATATAATCTTTTATATAAATATTTTTATTCTTCCAAATTTTCAATCGTTCAAAATACATTTTTATTCAAACTTGTAGTGGATGACACTGGATGTTAATGTAGTTTTTTCATATATTAATTCATTCATTAAATTTAATTAATTCATTTTAGTTTTAAGTTGCATATATCTAATAATAAAGGGCTCCAGATGTAAGAAGAAAATTTTACTTTATTTATAAAGGACTTTCTGCAGTATAGTGAAAAAAAAGTAGGAATTGACTTAAAATTTTTTTTTATATTACTTGTTATTAAAATATCTTCATTCTATTTCTCTTCCATGAATTATAATTTTATTAAAATGCATCTTCAAAGTTATTTTTTTAAAAGTCTTTTGTAAGCAGAAGCAAAATTATTCGATTCTATTGTGTTTAGTTTCATCAAAACATGGTGATAAAACAGTATTATGGTCTTTCATCCTACTTTATTGTATCCCGCTGAAACACCTGTTGTTAAGAGACTTCTTTTTTTGCCACACAAGCTACTTTATTTCATCATTTGTTGCGACACGTTTCTATAAATACCCCTACTATCTTCTAAGTCCCATACCTAAAGATAATTCTTGATAATTGACGTCATTCTATCTGCTAAGAAAGACGCATTCACTCCATCATTATATAAAAAAATATGTACAAAAAAATTTAAACACCAAGAATTAAATATCCTAACTGATTGAACGATGAATTTTTCTTTTTATTTTCGGTTTATAACTTATTTATAATTACATATAAGTTTGTTTTCTTTTTATTTTTAGCATTTTTTTCACTGGAAACAAAACTTTGGCATTATCATTATATAGGAAAGAGGAATGATCAATATTTTATGACAAGAACATAACAAATAAAATAACATCACTTGTTTCAAATTTGACAGCAGAAAAGAAAAAAATACTATTTGCATTTATATTCAAATGCAATTAGTGTTTGTCAAAATGAGAACTACTAGTCACTTGTTTGAAACAAATCTGATAGCAGATAATTAGTGTCATGGTTTCAAATGAGAAAACTACTACATGAAATTAAATGATTGTCTACGACCTTCGCAAGTCGAAAAACTACAGATGGAATTGGACTACGTCAAATGAGTTATTGTATCCTGATAAATCATAGTTAGGTGATAGATCAGGTTGAGAAATGATAACACTTTTGAAATTTTAAGGAGGCTAATGAATTCCCCACACGTTTTGCATTGATTTTTTTAAGAGGAATTTTAAAATTGCGAAGAAATTCGGAAATACTTCTCATCAGAGTTCCTTACATGTATGTTCTAATTATTTTTCTTAGTTGTAAGCGACATAAAAAAATGTAATCAATTATGTTTTATAATAATTTATAAAGTGAAAAATTAAAATTGATTTCCTGACAATATTTTGCACGCCGTTTGAATAAAAGTTAAAAGTTTAAAAAAAATCCGAATCAGACTACGTGTACTGATGTAGACTTCCAAAAACTGAACTCTCCGACCTTGAAGTGAACTGAGCTACTTGTGATTTAATTGTGACTTCTTGTGATCAAATTTATATTTTAAATTTTCATTTTTTTGTATAATAACCCAGAGTTATGTATTTGTATATTTTATGACGGGAAGAGATTTGGTGCTTGTAAATAAAAATTAAAGAGTTCTTTGACAAGATCCTGAAAACCACCACTTCTTGAAGCTGACAAGGTCTAGTATTTAAGACATGCGTTACAGTTTTTGTACTCATGAGAATCACCTGTCACAATGATTCATTGTGTAATGAATCATTGTACGATGATTATGTTCCCATCAATGTAACTGAATCATTGTACATGTTCTGTAATGAATAAAAAACTAGATGTATAACAGACTCCAAGATGGATGTCCCTGAACAGAAAAAAGCTGAATCTGTCTGCTGTTATTCTTTCTAGCAACGAAAACCCGTCAACTGAAAAAGTGATCACTCTTTTAAATAAAATTTTAAGTGTTCCCAGGAACCTGAAACCCTAGTAGTCCCTGTTCGTAAAAAACTTGAGATCTTGAACCGCGTATAGGTCTAGCTTCAGACCGAGACTTTACAGTTCATGTTTAATGAAGTCATTGTGCAAGGCTTATGTCCTAATCAAAGTAATAAATCATTGTACATGTTCTGCATTGAAAAAAATGTAGATGCATAAAAAATGTTCAAAATTGGTGTCACTAGAAAAAAAGTTGAATCTGTTACATGTTATCCATATAAATAAAAACCTTCAACTGAAAATGTCATAAAAACCCTATTTTAAGCATTTTATCTTACTTCTAGTCCTGCATAGGCAATGCTAAAAAAAAAAAAAAAAACGATAAAATTTTTTTCCCGCCCAAAATCTTCTCACAGACGCTACTTTTACCCCCCCACACTTATCGCTGCACATTCTCTATAAATAACCCGAAATAGGGGTTGCCACCTTGCCATGGAGGGGGTATGATAATCGACGCTGCCCAGCAATGATGGATCGATCGCATCATTTGCTGGGAGTGGCAGAAAACGTGCACACTCCGCCGGAATATGGGTCCCGTCGTGCGGAAAATTGAAGAAAAACGGGAAGAGCCCATTTCAAAAGGGTTTCGACCTCTTTAAATTAATGGCGGGCGTCTGATTGGGGTGTCGAAAGGGTGAGGGATTCATGTCGCAAGGTTTAAGGAGATTATAAAGACTTCAAGAAATGCCGCTTTTCATACTTGTAATTCATATTTCTTTTAAGGCAGGGTTAATACAGCAAATCTGGGAATATTGCAGACGATTGCATTTGTTAAAAAGTAATTACTTAAACCACCTGGTGAGATCAATCTAGATACTCAGCAGCGTTGGAAATACATATGTGGGATTATTCCGATGATTATGTATAATTATCTGTCATTATATATAAACACCACTAAATTTAGTAAATGTCATAAACTATGTCATAAATATTTATCAAATTAACCAGTTTATATAAAACTTAAAGTCTTAAATTAGATATTCTTAACCTTTATAATCACGACTTCTTCAATGTCGCGACACCCCCCTGGTGGGCCAAGACCTGTGCCTGAACAGATTCTAAACAAAAGATGTATTTTATTTACTGGTTTTTAACTAATAACGCTTTTTTAGTCGTATAAGATCGGGACCTATTGTTTAAGGTGAATTCTGACAATTATAGATGGAATATGGACTACACTACGAATTGTTGCATCGTGAATTGATGATAGATCATTTGATGAATGTCCACCCAGAAAAGAGAGGGAAGCTGAACCCCCCTCCCCCAATAACTTTGACGGATTTATTTTTGAAGAAGAAATTATTCATTCTGAGGCAAGTCGATAAGAGGTGCTCATTTTAGAAGTGGCTGAACAGGCCGGAATTTACTGTTTCCAAAGTGAACCCCTTGTGGAAGTTTTTCATGCAGTTTGATAATTAATGTTTGCCTCAGACCACTTGATTTAAAATCACCGTAGACTCGAAACTTGACCTCCCAAACTGTACTTGTGATTTAATCGTGCATTTGTGATCAAATTTAGCCATTTCATAGTTTTCTGTATTTGTATATATATATAAAGCTTGTAAATGAAAATTTAAAGTGTTCCCATGAACCTGTTAGTGTCCTCTTCTTGAAGCGTTATAGGTCTAATATAGGCCGAGACGTTACAGTTGATGTATAGTGAATTACTGTTCAATTGATAATGAATCAATGTACAATGATTCGTGATGTAATGAATGATTCATTGCACAATGATTCGATGTAAATAATTATTCATGATGTAAAATGATTTTATGTAATTAATGATTGTAAATGAATCATTTTACGTTGATTATGTTCCCATCAATGTAATAAATCACTGTACATGTTCTGTAATGAAAAAATGTAGATGTATAACAATTCCAAGGTGGGTGTCTAAGAAAAGTTGAATCTGTTACATGTTATCCTTTCCATCCATAAAAACCCTCAACTGAAAATGTGATCGGTATTTTAAGCATTTTATCTTACCTCTAAATCCGCATAGTAATGCTAAAAACTCGATAAAATTTTTTCCTGCCCAAAATCTTCTCGCAGATGCTACTTTATCCCCCCACTCATCGCTGCACCTTCTCTATAAATAACCTCGAAATAGGGGTTGCCACCTTGCCATAGGAGGGGGGCAATGCTGATCGACGCTGCCCAGCAATGACGGATCGATCGCATCATTTGCTGGGAGTGGCAGGAAACGCACACTCCGCCGAAATATGGGTCCCGCCGTGCGGAAAATTGGAGGGAAAACGGGAAGAGCCCACCCAAAAAGGGTTTCGACCTCCTCCAATTAATGGCGCGCGTCTGATCGGGGTGTCGAAAGGGTGGCTGTCGCAAGGTTTAACGAGATTGTGAGGACTTGAAGAAATGCCGCTTTTTTTACTTGTCATTCGTAGATTTTTTTAATGCAGAGTTAATACAGCAAATTGGGTCATTGTAGACGTTTGCATTTGTTAAAAAATAATTACTTAAATCTAATCTACCTGGTTGAGATCAATCTAGTTTTTGTTCCCTTCCCTTCAAGCCCCAAACCTCCATTAATTGAAATTTGAAACCTCTGTATATCGAAGTAATGAGTCAATCCCCACAAGCCATTTTTTAGTATGTATTTTTCCCTCCGTAACTCGAAAAAAATCGGACCTCTGTATCTCGAACATTAGCAATGTTTGATTTTACAACCTTAACAACTCGATCATTTGAAACTACCCCTCTATAGCTCGAATAAAAATAAGTAACTGACTTTAAGGATTTGCCGACAATGCCCGTCACTGTTTCTTGAAAACAATGTATGAGTATACAGTAAATAGAATAACCAATTCAAGGAAATATTCTTATTATAATTCTTATTATTGCTATTGATTTCATTTGAACTCTAGCAATATATAGAGAACGATAGAATTGTCTAAAGCAAATAAATAAATTGATTTTTTTTAATACATAATATTTTTAATTTTAAGGTTTTTCGGAATTATTTTGATTTTTTTTGTAGTACATAATTTAACTTTTAAGTTGCAAATAAACATGTCTCTACCTCTGCAACTTTAATTTTTTTATTTTACCTCTCTAACTCAAAAGAAAGAATCTAAACCTCTACAAGTCAAATATTTCTTACAAATCAGCGAAAGTCGCCATAAGACGAAAACTCTATTCCTCGAATTATTTGGCGTCTCTCTTGAAGTTAGACTTACAGAGTTTCTAGTGTATATTGAGGTAAATGTGATTAATCCTATGATTAAGTGTAATTGCTCGTAATTTATGTTTAGTAAATGTGATGAACTCTTGAATATTTATCAAATTAACCGGTATATATAATATTTTTCTATCTGTAATGCAACTGGCAAACACTTAGACAGTTGTCTTTGATGCCTTAAGGGAAGCTCTGCACCGACATTACTCACCTAGCAATACTCAGGAGGTGCGTGTAGCCTGAAGATAAGCCACGGACGCGGAGAAGCAATACCACTGCAATGTTCTCTACGATCCTTTCAGACCGGAACCTACTGTTTAAAATGGATTCCGAACCACTACAAATATTCATGGCACCATCCATGACTCGAGTCCAAAACCTTTGGCTCCAGAGCGCTAGCCACTCAGCCATTCAGGTCCCCATTTCTTTGTATAATAAACCATAGTTCTGTATTTGTATATACATATATAGTGCTTGTAAATAATAAAGATAAAATAATAAAATAAATAATAAGTTCTGTAATGAAAAAATGTAGATGTATAGCAACTCCAAGATGGGTGTCAATAGAAAAATCTGAATCTCTTACATGTTATCTGTTCTATCCATGAAAACCCTCAACTGAAAATGTGATCGGAATTTTAAGCATTTAATCTTACCTCTAATTCCGCATAGAGATGCTTAAAAAACCCGATACAATTTCTTTCCCGCACACTCTATAAATAACCCCGAAATAGGGGTTGCCACCTTGCCGTAGCAGGGGGAATACTAATCGGCACTGGCCAGCAATGATGGATCGATCGCATCATTGCTGGGGAGTGGCAGAAATTTTGCACACCCGCCGGAATATGGGCCCGCCGTGCGGAAAATTGAGGAAAAAGGGAAGAGCCCACCCAAAGGGTTCCGACCTCCTCAAATTAATGGCGCGCGTCTGATCTGGGTGTCGAAAGGGTGTACGGCAGGGTTTAACGAGATTGTGAAGTCTTCAAGAAACGCTGCTTTGTACTTGTAATTCAATATTTTTTTCAATTCCTTCTATTAGCCCACACTCCCCCTATATATATCTTGTTCAAATTTTCAATCGTTCATAAAATACTTTTTATTCCCTCCGCCTCAAGTTCAAATACATTTTTTTTTTTTTTGAACTTCTACTGGATGGCACTGGATGTTAATACAGTTTTTTTTTTAAATATTAATTCATTCATTAAATTTAATTAATTAATTTTAGATTTTTTTTTAGATTTAAGTCGAATGTATCTACCAATAGATGGCGCCGGATAAACTTAAAAAAAAAAAATGAAAATTATTTTTAAAGAATTTTCTGCAACAGAGTGAAAAAAAAAAGTAGGAATTGACTTTTAAAATTTTTTATATTACGTGTTTTAAGTGCAGGGTTAACACAGCAAATTGGATCATTGCATACGATTGCATGTGTTAGAAAATAATTACTTAAACCACCTGGTGAGATTACTCCAGATACTCCACAGCGTGGGAAAACTATATATATGTGTGTTTTGTGTATTACGTGGAATGGAATTAATCCGATGATTATGTATAATTATCTGCTATTATATATAAACCCCACTAAGTTTAGTAAAATGTGATGAACTCTTGAATATTTATCAAATTAGCTGGTTTGTATAATCTTAACATCTTAAGTAAGTTATATATTCTTAACCTTTATAATCTTCTTCAATGTCCAATGTCTTCTTCAATGTTCAATGATGGTGGGCCAAGGCCTTGTGCCTACTGACAGATTCCGAAACATAAGATGTTTTTTTTTTTTTTTTTTTTTTTAAGGGACAGAGTATGCTCAACGTAAATGGGATTGAATAACTGGGCAGGATGGCCTTGGCATGAATAGCTGGGCAGGCCAATTATGTCCTCGGCCAGTCATTCCAATTCCATTTACCATAATATACACACACACAGACATCATCATCAGTGGCGCAACAAGCCCATGGTAGGGCCAAGGCTTTCTGCCTTCTAGCAGATATCTAGACAGGAGATGTTTTCTTTTTACGGGGTAGTGTTGTCCGCACTACGCCTAACATTCTACAGCCAGGGATCTATAGGTATAAAGTGGATTCCGAACCACTACAAACATCCATGGCCAGAACCCGAACCTGTGGTACCGAGCGCCAGTGCGCTACATTTTGTTTTAAAAATTTCTGTATACAATAATTTTACTTTCTTAATTAGGTTTCCGATCTTATATGAATATTATATCGATCTTATATCGTGCTGACTACTCTGTCCCTTAAAAAACATCTTATGTTTTGGAATCTGTCAGTAGGGCACAAGGCCTTGACCCACCATCAGGCTGTCGCGACATTGAAGAAGATTATAAAGGTTAAGAATATATAACTTACTTAAGATGTTAAGATTATACAAACCAGTTAATTGGATAAATATTCAAGAGTTCATCACATTTACTAAACTTGGTGGGGTTTATATATAATAACAGATAATTATACATAATCATCGGATTAATTCCATTCCCCGTAATACACAAACACACATATATAGTTTTCACACGCTGCGGAGTATCTGGATTAATCTCACCAGGTGGTTTAAGTAATTATTTTTAACACATGCAAACGTCTGTGCAATGATCCAATTTGCTGTATTGACCCTGCCTTAAAAAGATACGAACTACAAGAAAAAGCGGCGTTTCTTGAAGACTCCACAATCTCGTTTAGCCTTTGCGACATGAATCCCCACCCTATCGACACCCCGATTCGACTCGCGCCATTCATTTGAGGAGGTCGAAACCCTTTGGGTGGGCTCTTCCCGTTTACCCCCAATTTCCGCACGTAGGGACCTCCGATTCCGGCGGAGTGTGCAAAAATTTCTGCCACTCCCAGCAATGATGCGATCTATCCATCATTACCCGGCAGCTTCGATTATCATTCCTCCCCGCCATGGCAAGGTGGCAACCCCTATTTCGGGGTTATTTATAGAGAGTGTGCAGCGATGAGTGGGGAGGATAAAGTAGCACCTGTTAGGCGATTTTGGGCGGAAAATTTTATCGATTTTTTAGCATCACTATTCAGAATTAGAGCTGAGATAAAATGCTTAAAATACCGATCACATTTTCAGTTGAGAGTTTTTTTATGGATAACATATAACAGATTCAGTTTTTTTTTTCTAGGGACACCAATTTTGAACTTTTATGCATCTACATTTTTCAATGCAGAACATGCACAATGATTTATTACTTTGATTAGGACATAATCCTTGCACAATGCTTTCATTAAACATGAATCAAAGTTTCGGTCTATACTAGACCTATAACGGTTCAAGATCTCAAGTTTTTAACGAGGGACACTTTCAGGTTCCTGGGAATACTTTAAATTTTATTTACAAGCGCAATATATATACAAGTACAGAACAATGGGGGGAGGGTGATGGCCATGGCCGAGTGGCTAGCGCTCCGGCTCGGTACCATAGGTATCGGGTTCAAATCCCGGCTTGCCCATGGATGTTTGTAGTGGTTCGAATCCACTTTAAACCGTAGGTCTCTGTCCTAATAGGATCGTAGAGCTTTTGCGGGGCACTGTTACTCCGTGGCTTACCATCAAGTTACACGCGCCCCCCTGAGTAATGCAAAAGTGAGTAATGTTGTGCAGCACTTCTGCCTTAAGGCATCAAAGACAATTGTGTAAGTTGATTGCCAGCTGCATGAGAACGAAACAAAAACAAAAAAAAAAAACAGAATAATGGGTTATTATACAAGGAGATGGGAACCAGAATAGCCGAGTGGCTAGCGCTCTGGCCGCAAGTTTCGGGCTCGAGTCACGGCGGTGCCATGGATGTTTGTTGTGATCCGGAATCCATTTTAAAAAGTATATGTTCCGGGCTAAAATGATCGTAGAGCATCGCGGAGGTATTGTCACTCCGCTGCCATAGCTTATCTTTAAGCTCCGCATCACCTCCAGGAATGGCTCGGGGCAGGAATGGCAGGGCACGAATTGCACGGGTGCAAAAGGAGGATAGCTGGGCAGATTTGTAAAATTAAAAATCTTTATGAATAAATGTATCTCATAGTCGGGCCGTATTTTCTTAGTCATCCGTTCTTAGTAAATCAATGTTTCTTAGTTGTCAAAGTTCAGACTTATTCTTTGATATCTATTATAGTACCTGATACGAATTAAATTTCTTCGCTTTACTCTACCATGAAATCCTACAGTTGGGACTGGAATCTTTCCCCGTTAACACTCTCATTAGTTGTCGCTGCCACAAATTTCGTTACTTAAGAGAGGGGGACAGTCTCGGGTTAATCTCATTTTTAACCAAGCATTGAAATGCTCAAAAAACTCTTAATTCACACACACAAAAATTAAAATTCTCCCTCTCACCCATGCGTTATAATTCACTTGTTCTCAGTTTTCTCTCATTTTATGCATAAAGTAAAAAGTCTTCTTCCATAAGGGAGAATGATTGATAAGTGATTTATCAATCAGAATGAATCATTTTGATGATCATTTATCTTTAAACCTATTGATTTTTTTTAATGATTTGATTGATTTATGAATGCCATTGGAACGCCCCAGGTTTTCACACCGCCAGCCCTAAAAGTCCTCCCTCATCGTCCAACTGGTTTTGGCATAAACAAGTATTCTGAAAAAAAAATTTTAAAGTCTATTCCTACTTTTTTTCACTCTATTGCAGAAAGACCTAAATAAATAATTTTCATTCATTTTTATTGGTAGATATATGCACCTTCAATCTAAAAAAAAACTAAACTTAATGAATTAAATTTAATGAATGAATTAATATTTGGAAAACTGTATTCACATCAAGTATCATCCACTACAAGTTTTAAACAAATGTATTTGAACTTGAGTGGATGAATAAAAAGCATTTTATGAACGATTGAAAATTTGAACAAGATAGATTGAACGTCCAGGGAGAACGAGAGCCAATAAAAGGAATTGAAAAAATGGAACATGAAGTCCACTGATATTCAGCAACAAAAAATCCATGTCACAGCTGAACACGAACCCGAGACTTGTGGCACCGAGTGCCAGAGAGTGCGACAAATAAATATAATGGATTGAAATAAAATGTTCAAAAGTATCATTAAACTATAAAAAAAATTGTATTCAAATGATTTAATAAATTTTTAAAATAAGTTCGGAACAAATTAATAAATCTTATTTATTGCCAAAAAAACGATAATTACACATTTGAGAAAATGTCTGGTATGAGGAAAAATGGGTACTTTAATGTGTGTCATTTATTTAACAGTGGTACATTGGAAAATTATAGCCTTATGCCTTGTAACTAGCACTTTGGTGATCGGTGCCACAGGTTTCGATTCGAGTCTCGGCTGTGCCATGGATATTTGTAGGTGGTTCGAATCACCTTGAAGGCGTGGGTCCTGTCTAATATGACTGTAGAGCATTGGGCAGAGCTGACCTGCTCCGTAAAAAGAAAACGTCTCCTGTCTCAAAATCTGTCCGTAGGCAGACTGCCCTGGCCATTCATGGGGCTGTTGCGTGGAGAATTTCGAAACACTAAAAAAAAAAAAAAAACAGTTAATATATAAATAAATCCACATAAATGTACACTTATATAAGCATCATAAATATATACATTTATATCAACAACATAAATGTACACGATCATCAATTTCAATGCCAAAAAATAGCTTTCAAATGTATAAGTAACCATCAAAATAATTTTAATTTTATGAATAGCAAATTGGTCAATTAAATATTAATATTATAAATATTTAAATGGGCTGATATGTGCCTGGGTTTAACATGTATGTATCCTGTCTAACAACATAGAGCGTTTTTTTTTCCAAGAGAAAATAAAGCGTTTTTTGAGAGTAAATTGCGACCGATTTGGCTGCAATTTGGTACATAGGTGCCTCGGATGAATACATTGTGATCGACTATCAGCATTTTTGCGTGCGACCTCAATTTGCCGCGTTATGGCCAGATTCAGGTGCGAATTTGGCCGAAAACGGCATTTGGCCGTAACACAAAAAGTTGCATAGGAATAATTTTTTTGTCGCTTCCAGGGATGTAATACAACGCCACGAATCTATAGGCACCAACCGCGTGTCTGTGAGAAATTATTTGTAGAAGTTATGGGCATGCGTTCGCCTAGTGCCGATCGCGCAAGTGCCGATATACAACGTGCCCATATGGGGAGAAATTAACGTGCTAGGGCCACAATGTGGATGTCGTTCAATAGCGTTTCACGCCCGTAAGTGAACCCCTTTAGCAAATTTATTTCGGTAGATATTCGCCAGTATGCGTTTAAGTCACAAATCCACGCTCTGGGAGCTCTCCGAGCTGTTTTAAGCGAGTTTTAGCGTTTTGAGAGTAAATTGCGACCGATTTGGCTGCAATTTGGTACATAGGTGCCTCGGATGAATACATTGTGATCGGCTATCAGCATTTTTGCGTGCGACCTCAATTTGTCCCGTTATGGCCAGATTCAGCTGCGAATTTGGCCGAAAACCTGTATTTGGCCGTAACGTAAAAAAGTTCCGTAGGAATAATTTTTTTGTCGCTTCCAAAGGATGTAATACAACGCCACGAATCTATAGGCACCAACCGCGTGTCTGTGAGAAATTATTTGTAGAAGTTATGGGCATGCGTTCGCCTAGTCCGATCGCGCATTTCCCCACATACCCCGTGCCCATATGGGGAGAAATTAACGTGCTAGGGCCACAATGTGGATGTCGTTAAATAGCGTTTCACGCCCGTAAGTGAACCCCTTAAAAGAATTGGCCTAGCAAATTTATTTCGGTAGATATTCGCAAGTATGCGTTTAAGTCACAAATCCACGCTCTGGGAGCTCTCCGAGCTGTTTTAAGCGAGTTTTAGCGTTTTTGAGAGTAAATTGCGACCGATTTGGCTGCAATTTGGTACATAGGTGCGTCGGATGAATACATTGCGATCGGCTATCAGCATTTTTGCGTGCGACCTCAATTTGTCCGCGTTATGGCCAGATTCAGGTGCGAATTTGGCCGAAAACGGCATTTGGCCGTAACACAAAAAGTTGCATAGGAATAATTTTTTTTTTGTCGGTTCCAGGGATGTAATACAACGCCACGAATCTATAGGCACCAACCGCGTGTCTGTGAGAAATTATTTGTAGAAGTTATGGGCATGCGTTCGCCTAGTGCCGATCGCGCATTGCCGATATACAACGTGCCCATATGGGGAGAAATTAACGTGCTAGGGCCACAATGTGGATGTCGTTCAATAGCGTTTCACGCCCGTAAGTGAACCCCCTTAAAAGAATTGCCCTAGCAAATTTATTTCGGTAGATATTCGCAAGTATGCGTTTAAGTCACAAATCCACGCTCTGGGAGCTCTCCGAGCTGTTTTAAGCGTGTTTTAGCGTTTTTGAGAGTAAATTGCGACCGATTTGGCTGCAATTTGGTACATAGGTGCGTCGGTGAATACATTGCGATCGGCTATCAGCATTTTTGCGTGCGACCTCAATTTGCCGCGTTATGGCCAGATTCAGGTGCGAATTTGGCCGAAAACTGCATTTGGCCGTAACACAAAAAGTTGCATAGGAATAATTTTTTTGTCGGTTCCAGGGGATGTAATACAACGCCACGAATCTATAGGCACCAACCGCGTGTCTGTGAGAAATTATTTGTAGAAGTTATGGGCATGCGTTCGCCTAGTGCCGATCGCGCATTTGCCGATATACAACGTGCCCATATGGGGAGAAATTAACGTGCTAGGGCCACAATGTGGATGTCGTTCAATAGCGTTTCACGCCCGTAAGTGAACCCCTTAAAAGAATTGGCCTAGCAAATTTATTTCGGTAGATATTCGCAAGTATGCGTTTAAGTCACAAATCCGCTCTGGGAGCTCTCCGAGCTGTTTTAAGCGAGTTTTAGCGTTTTTGAGTAAATTGCGACCGATTTGGCTGCAATTTGGTACATAGGTGCGTCGGATGAATACATTGCGATCGGCTATCAGCATTTTTGCGTGCGACCTCAATTTGTCCGCGTTATGGCCAGATTCAGGTGCGAATTTGGCCGAAAACTGCATTTGGCCGTAACAAAAAAAGTTCATAGGAATAATTTTTTTGTCGCTTCCAGGGGATGTAATACAACGCCACGAATCTATAGGCACCAACCGCGTGTCTGTGAGAAATTATTTGTAGAAGTTATGGGCATGCGTTCGCCTAGTCCGATCGCGCATTTCCCCACATACCCCGTGCCCATATGGGGAGAAATCGTGCTAGGGCCACAATGTGGATGTCGTTCAATAGCGTTTCACGCCCGTAAGTGAACCCCTTAAAAGAATTGGCCTAGCAAATTTATTTCGGTAGATATTCGCAAGTATGCGTTTAAGTCACAAATCCACGCTCTGGGAGCTCTCCGAGCTGTTTTAAGCGAGTTTTAGCGTTTTTGAGAGTAAATTGCGACCGATTTGGCTGCAATTTGGTACATAGGTGCGTCGGGTGAATACATTGCGATCGGCTATCAGCATTTTTGCGTGCGACCTCAATTTGCCGCGTTATGGCCAGATTCAGGTGCGAATTTGGCCGAAAACGGCATTTGGCCGTAACACAAAAAGTTGCATAGGAATAATTTTTTTGTCGGTTCCAGGGGATGTAATACAACGCCACGAATCTATAGGCACCAACCGCGTGTCTGTGAGAAATTATTTGTAGAAGTTATGGGCATGCGTTCGCCTAGTGCCGATCGCGCAAGTGCCGATATACAACGTGCCCATATGGGGAGAAATTAACGTGCTAGGGCCACAATGTGGATGTCGTTCAATAGCGTTTCACGCCCGTAAGTGACCCCTTAAAAGAATTGCCCTAGCAAATTTATTTCGGTAGATATTCGCAAGTATGCGTTTAAGTCACAAATCCACGCTCTGGGAGCTCTCCGAGCTGTTTTAAGCGTGTTTTAGCGTTTTTGAGATTAAATTGCGACCGATTTGGCTGCAATTTGGTACATAGGTGCGTCTGGTGAATACATTGCGATCGGCTATCAGCATTTTTGCGTGCGACCTCAATTTGCCGCGTTATGGCCAGATTCAGGTGCGAATTTGGCCGAAAACGGCATTTGGCCGTAACACAAAAAGTTGCATAGGAATAATTTTTTTGTCGGTTCCAGGGGATGTAATACAACGCCACGAATCTATAGGCACCAACCGCGTGTCTGTGAGAAATTATTTGTAGAAGTTATGGGCATGCGTTCGCCTAGTGCCGATCGCGCATTTGCCATATACAACGTGCCCATATGGGGAGAAATTAACGTGCTAGGGCCACAATGTGGATGTCGTTCAATAGCGTTTCACGCCCGTAAGTGACCCCCTTAAAAGAATTGCCCTAGCAAATTTATTTCGGTAGATATTCGCAAGTATGCGTTTAAGTCACAAATCCACGCTCTGGGAGCTCTCCGAGCTGTTTTAAGCGTGTTTTAGCGTTTTTGAGATTAAATTGCGACCGATTTGGCTGCAATTTGGTACATAGGTGCGTCTGGTGAATACATTGCGATCGGCTATCAGCATTTTTGCGTGCGATCTCAATTTGCCGCGTTATGGCCAGATTCAGGTGCGAATTTGGCCGAAAACGGCATTTGGCCGTAACACAAAAGTTGCATAGGAATAATTTTTTTGTCGGTTCCAGGGGATGTAATACAACGCCACGAATCTATAGGCACCAACCGCGTGTCTGTGAGAAATTATTTGTAGAAGTTATGGGCATGCGTTCGCCTAGTGCCGATCGCGCATTTGCCGATATACAACGTGCCCATATGGGGAGAAATTAACGTGCTAGGGCCACAATGTGGATGTCGTTCAATAGCGTTTCACGCCCGTAAGTGAACCCCTTAAAAGAATTGGCCTAGCAAATTTATTTCGGTAGATATTCGCCAGTATGCGTTTAAGTCACAAATCCACGCTCTGGGAGCTCTCCGAGCTGTTTTAAGCGAGTTTTAGCGTTTTTGAGAGTAAATTGCGACCGATTTGGCTGCAATTTGGTACATAGGTGCCTCGGATGAATACATTGTGATCGGCTATCAGCATTTTTGCGTGCGACCTCAATTTGTCCCGTTATGGCCAGATTCAGCTGCGAATTTGGCCGAAAACCGCATTTGGCCGTAACGTAAAAAGTTCCGTAGGAATAATTTTTTTGTCGCTTCCAAAGGATGTAATACAACGCCACGAATCTATAGGCACCAACCGCGTGTCTGTGAGAAATTATTTGTAGAAGTTATGGGCATGCGTTCGCCTAGTCCGATCGCGCATTTCCCCACATACCCCGTGCCCATATGGGGAGAAATTAACGTGCTAGGGCCACAATGTGGATGTCGTTAAATAGCGTTTCACGCCCGTAAGTGAACCCCTTAAAAGAATTGGCCTAGCAAATTTATTTCGGTAGATATTCGCAAGTATGCGTTTAAGTCACAAATCCACGCTCTGGGAGCTCTCCGAGCTGTTTTAAGCGAGTTTTAGCGTTTTTGATAGTAAATTGCGACCGATTTGGCTGCAATTTGGTACATAGGTGCGTCTGGTGAATACATTGCGATCGGCTATCAGCATTTTTGCGTGCGATCTCAATTTGCCGCGTTATGGCCAGATTCAGGTGCGAATTTGGCCGAAAACGGCATTTGGCCGTAACACAAAAAGTTGCATAGGAATAATTTTTTTGTCGGTTCCAGGGGATGTAATACAACGCCACGAATCTATAGGCACCAACCGCGTGTCTGTGAGAAATTATTTGTAGAAGTTATGGGCATGCGTTCGCCTAGTGCCGATCGCGCATTTGCCGATATACAACGTGCCCATATGGGGAGAAATTAACGTGCTAGGGCCACAATGTGGATGTCGTTCAATAGCGTTTCACGCCCGTAAGTGAACCCCTTAAAAGAATTGGCCTAGCAAATTTATTTCGGTAGATATTCGCCAGTATGCGTTTAAGTCACAAATCCACGCTCTGGGAGCTCTCCGAGCTGTTTTAAGCGAGTTTTAGCGTTTTTGAGAGTAAATTGCGACCGATTTGGCTGCAATTTGGTACATAGGTGCCTCGGATGAATACATTGTGATCGGCTATCAGCATTTTTGCGTGCGACCTCAATTTGTCCCGTTATGGCCAGATTCAGGTGCGAATTTGGCCGAAAACCTGCATTTGGCCGTAACGTAAAAAGTTCCGTAGGAATAATTTTTTTGTCGCTTCCAAAGGATGTAATACAACGCCACGAATCTATAGGCACCAACCGCGTGTCTGTGAGAAATTATTTGTAGAAGTTATGGGCATGCGTTCGCCTAGTCCGATCGCGCATTTCCCCATATACCCCGTGCCCATATGGGGAGAAATTAACGTGCTAGGGCCACAATGTGGATGTCGTTAAATAGCGTTTCACGCCCGTAAGTGAACCCCTTAAAAGAATTGGCCTAGCAAATTTATTTCGGTAGATATTCGCAAGTATGCGTTTAAGTCACAAATCCACGCTCTGGGAGCTCTCCGAGCTGTTTTAAGCGTGTTTTAGCGTTTTTGAGATTAAATTGCGACCGATTTGGCTGCAATTTGGTACATAGGTGCGTCTGGTGAATACATTGCGATCGGCTATCAGCATTTTTGCGTGCGATCTCAATTTGCCGCGTTATGGCCAGATTCAGGTGCGAATTTGGCCGAAAACGGCATTTGGCCGTAACACAAAAAGTTGCATAGGAATAATTTTTTTGTCGGTTCCAGGGGATGTAATACAACGCGAATCTATAGGCACCAACCGCGTGTCTGTGAGAAATTATTTGTAGAAGTTATGGGCATGCGTTCGCCTAGTGCCGATCGCGCAAGTGCCGATATACAACGTGCCCATATGGGGAGAAATTAACGTGCTAGGGCCACAATGTGGATGTCGTTCAATAGCGTTTCACGCCCGTAAGTGACCCCCTTAAAAGAATTGCCCTAGCAAATTTATTTCGGTAGATATTCGCAAGTATGCGTTTAAGTCACAAATCCACGCTCTGGGAGCTCTCCGAGCTGTTTTAAGCGTGTTTTAGCGTTTTTGAGATTAAATTGCGACCGATTTGGCTGCAATTTGGTACATAGGTGCGTCTGGTGAATACATTGCGATCGGCTATCAGCATTTTTGCGTGCGACCTCAATTTGCCGCGTTATGGCCAGATTCAGGTGCGAATTTGGCCGAAAACGGCATTTGGCCGTAACACAAAAAGTTGCATAGGAATAATTTTTTTGTCGGTTCCAGGGGATGTAATACAACGCCACGAATCTATAGGCACCAACCGCGTGTCTGTGAGAAATTATTTGTAGAAGTTATGGGCATGCGTTCGCCTAGTGCCGATCGCGCATTTGCCGATATACAACGTGCCCATATGGGGAGAAATTAACGTGCTAGGGCCACAATGTGGATGTCGTTCAATAGCGTTTCACGCCCGTAAGTGACCCCTTAAAAGAATTGCCCTAGCAAATTTATTTCGGTAGATATTCGCAAGTATGCGTTTAAGTCACAAATCCACGCTCTGGGAGCTCTCGAGCTGTTTTAAGCGAGTTTTAGCGTTTTTGAGAGTAAATTGCGACCGATTTGGCTGCAATTTGGTACATAGGTGCCTCGGATGAATACATTGTGATCGGCTATCAGCATTTTTGCGTG